>DVXP01003560.1:0-11188 GCA_018235645.1 Junonia grisea
TTCATGACTCCCATACGACCATTTTTAACCAAAATACAGCTATCTGAAAAAACGCTAAAAATTGCGACAATTTTTTTTGATCCTCTAATTTTTTTGACTAGTTTATGTCACTACAAGTGTAATTCAAAAATATATATACGAACCCATTTTATTAACCAAGTCACTTTAGTCATAATATTTTATTATTATTGAACATAAAATGTAATATTAATATATTTATAATATTACCTATTTAGAGCGTCGGCTTTCTCTTTGGCTATTTTTAATTTCTCTTCTTTAATTTTAAGTTTCCTTTCATCTAATTTCAATAATTTTTAATCGAAGTTTTATAAGGATTTAAAACATTTAAAATGTAGCAATTAAAAAAATGTATGATGTATGATGTGCGATGTATGATGAACCGTTTCCGTAAAAACATTAAGGAAATAAATATATAGATAAAGGAATCATTTACACATAATCTATTGATCGAGCCTATTGATCGAGCCAGCCGCCTAAGCTTGCTAGGGTTTGGCTTCGTACGGGGAACGAAGGGCTGGACGGTCGTTTTTTGTATTGTGGGTACCGGCAGCACAGGGCTGGCAGCACGGGTTTCTTGACTGCTGGAGTGAGGGGAAATTGAAATTTCTCCCTGCATAAAAAAATAAAATGAAATAAAAAGTTTAAAATGATAATTTAAAACTATAACATATTTTTTAATGAGCATCACTAGTAAATGCCTCAATATTACTTATATTATACCTCAACTTCAGTAACAGGCACATCGCTCATGCCTGCGATTGCCACGGGACCCATCACTGCCAATATGCCCTCCTCCGCCTCGGACAGAGTCTTCAGTGTCGACGGACCATGCCCTGTGCTCGATGGCCCGTACCCTCTATACTCAGCTCTATTGTGAGCTGCTTTCTTTTTCGCATTGGATTTTAAATCACGCCAAGCCTAAAATTACTTACCTATATTAAGACATCTATATTTTTATTACTAAAATATAAAAGGAAAATTTATATACATATGATGCATAGGTACATACGTATACACACATGTATATATGTATGTACATGCATGTGTGATTTATTGTATTATTGTAAAATCTTAAATATATTAACAGTTCGAGAACCTCCACAAAATTTTATAAGTTTGTTTTAAATAAAAAAAAATCTTATTTAAATTAAGGTTATGATAAGCCGCAACTACTTGTAATAAAATTGAATCTAATTCAGTTACTTATATAAACTGCAATTACGTTTTCTTTCAAATAACGTAAATTTTATTGAAAAAAAACTGGTTGTATTTTATATTCCAAAATATTACACTATAAACCCGAAACTAATGCATTCTGTATTCAGTAGTCTTTAATTTAAATGTTGCGTTTGTATCTCGTGATATAATACCTGTTTCCATTTTGCGACTGTTTTAATAGCGCCACCCAGGGCATTTAAGTTGTTGCTGAGGGTCACCCAATGGGTCTCCATCTCCAGCTTTCCTTGCAAAGAGCTGGAGATGTGCCCTCGTGCAACATCTGGGTGCTCTTTCATATACTCCACCATTAAATTTACTTGAGCTGGTGTGGCCTTGGACCTCGTATTCATTTTCTATGGATTAAACGAAATTTGTTACATTTTTATTTATATTATTTATTGTGTACATATTTATACTTACTTATTATTATATGTTAATTTTCGTGCACTTTTTGCTTTTACTACTCCCGCCTTCGTTTTGGCGCCAATGGTGCCAAGAGGCTAACGTAATGCTCCATACAGCCAAAAAAACCTAATATAACTTAGTAATTTATGTACATTAATGTTAAGTCATTGTAACATAAAGTAAATGCTTACTAGAATAAGCAGTTATGATAAGACAAGTAAATAAAAAAGTAAACGGATAATAATGTAATAATTGTGAAATAATATTTTTTTTAATAAAACGACCTCAGTCTGTGCGTGTACGTAAATATTTCAGATGGCATAATTAACATCTACATATATCAATTTGATATGCGGTTTCTTTTTTAAGTCGATTATAGCAAAAGTATAAAATTAATTAAAAAAAATATATTACTAGGTACATTTTAATCTAATTAGAATCGAAACATTTCATATTCGTAATTTTCATAGTAAATAATTAATCAAAGAAACAAAATTGGCAAAAAGCCAAAATAGGTACCTACCTATAGCAAAATATATAATTTGCATATGAGTATAAAAAATGCAAATAAACAATTTTATTAATTAGACAGTATTTTATTGCAACACAAAACATTTTTAACAATAGATTATTATTAGATATAATTTATATTATAAGTTGCGGTTAGCGGATGGGGTAAAGAAGAATGAACGAATTTAAAATGGTTATAAAAGGTATAACCTTAATACATGATTACATTGCAACATAATTAGTTTTTTAGAATAGAAAATTAAACATTAAACTGTTCGAAAACAACGGTCATAAATGATGCTGAACGTTAAAAAAGTTTTCATGTTAATAAACGTATAATTTATTTATCAAACATTTTTATCTCTTATGACGCTAAAGTAGATAGGTACCTACGTTTAACCATGCCACGTTACGTTTTCTTAAGACGGTATTCCGTATGCCGTAAGAGTGGTTGTCTATGCTATATATTTTACGTTTTCACGAATGCACCGTTCCGTTTGTAATGCCGTTTTTTTTCTTTACCGGTATAACGTTACCGGTTTATTTGTATTTAATTTATGTGACAATAATTAGAATTACATGTAAGATTTACACGTAAATAATGTTGATTTACGTTATTAAACATGAAGGCACACAGTTTTAAATAATATTCAATGTTATTTAAAAAATGTGTAACATTCATAACTTTATAATTTGATAGGACGGAACGAAACGTACGTATGGTTTCTGTCAATATCAAGTAAAACTGACAAATTATCATTTAATAGAGAATGTTGTAAACAATATTAAATTTAATAATAAATATTACAAATAAAAGTCACAAAATAAAGTATTGAAGTGAATAATTAATGTTATGAGAATACGACGAATGGTATTTCCACAATGTTATAATAAATCTATTTATGTCATGGAAAGACTTATAAAACACTTAACATACATTACATAAATGTTTATTAGTGGATAAACTTATCTTGCAAGAGATTTACCAATATAGATAAAGAAAAAGGAGAAGGCTGGAATAACTAATATAAGGACGCTGTTACGCATTTAAGTATCAAGGGCCAAAAAATGAAAATTGTGTTGAGCACAAAATACTGTTTCCAATACTATAAATAAGTAATATACCTATATTATGTTTATTAATTCAGTCATAAAAATATATTCATATTCAAACATTTATAAGTTTAAAATTATTATTACAATATTTTTAATGCTTGTCATTTTGCAAAAATAATTTTGCCTAAAAGTGCTTTAAACAACTTCATATTTGGAATTAAGTCTTGTTTTATTCTGGCAGTATTTTAATATTTTTTGTAATGAACAACAATCCTATCTATAAATCAATAAATATACAATTTCAGAAATATTAATTATAAATATTTAACTGTAATTTATATTAAACTAATAATTTAAATAGCACCTATGTATCAACAATATTAAGTCAAAAGATTAAAGAGTTAAAATTATTATTATTATGTGAAATTGATAAATGATTACACAGTTTTTATTCAAAATTTTCATATAATTATTCAGATATTTATACATGACAAGTTTATTTTGACTTCTGTTTCAATTTTGAAACAAATTATTGTTTCAAAAAAACTATTGCTGTAATTTGTACAAAAGTTTATGTCACTGTTGTTGAATTTAATAAAAGTATAATTTTAATAAAATACATTTCTAATTTGTAAATTGTAATCTTTAAAATATTTTATTAATAATTATAATGAATATATGAATTACGAATAATAATTCTAGTATTTACATGCTTATATGGTAAAAATAATTATAATTACTCTAATTTGAAGAACTTGGATCATAACATTTAGAATGTTAATTATCTGAAATCTCTGTATCCGGTGCTTGACAACTTTTAATATATATGCCTATTGATACCTATCAATTGTGAATTATTGTAGTTACCGAAGTAATGCTGAAGAACATAAAATGTGCTTAATACTACATTAATATTAATAGGTAATAAATAAAATAAATTAAAAATAAAAGTTGTTTTTATTTTTATTTATCAACATTTATAATATATTAACAGTAAAATGTTATGAGTAGATTACATGAAATTTATTCCAACAATGTGCAATTGTACATATAATTTTAATTGGATATATTTTTAGTGTTAAAAATTATACTATTTGTTATAATACACATTACTATTTCAAAAAATTATTTAATTTAAAAATTTTGTAGTCATAACTGAACATACGAAAATTAAAGTTGATAAATATTAAAATTTTTGTGTTTTCTCTTTTTATACTGGCAGTTGCTTTGAGCCGTGTTTACAAATATTTTGCAAACCTGTTATTTATTCTTTTAGGTAGAGGTACAGGGATAAACATGTTTGTATACAGAATATATAATTGCAATGCCGTTTTCAATATAAATATTCTTTTCAATATAAATATTTAAATGTAGTATTTCCTGTTATAGCTGTTATAACTCAATTTATTCTGCAAAAATAAGCTATAAACAAATTTTAGTTTTCTACTAAATTGTTTAAGTAGAATAAAGTAAATTACAAAATTTATAGATTCAGGGCGCGCCTGCGATGAGTATATGAAATCCCCGCTGAAACTTAAACTTTTCTTGATGAATTATCTTGATTAAAGATATAGCTTATATCCTAATCCAAAATCACCACCAATACTTCTTTAGTTACATCAATTGAGCCGTTTAGCTATGAAAAAGTAACAAACTTACAATCGGTTAATTGGTTAAAGATGAAGATATACTGAAACTGATACAATTTTGTTAGATATAATTTCCAGCCTCCTGAGGTTTGAAATAATATAATTATATTATATAACATATAAATGCATTTATTGGTAATATATCTTACCAAAACGAAAGAAATCTATTAATACTGCCTAGAGAGCTAATTAATTATGTATATTTAGTAGAAAATCGACTACCACGTTTTCCAAACGCGGCATTTTTAAGCGTGGAATTTTGACAGATAATTACGCGATTTAAATGTCATCTAAACGGCATTAAGCACGTCTTTCAATTTGACAGGTGCATAGTGAATACGGTTTTAACGATATAACGCGAAAAATCACGTTTTCTAAAGGCGAAAGTATGGAGCATGGAATTTTGACAGCATGGAACGCGGCACGTAACGTGGCATTTCTTTAAGACAATGTCATAGTGAATACGGTTTTAAGCCCATAACGTATTTCCACGTCGAAATACGTTTTGATTTGGCATAGAGAATAAGGGCCGATAAAGTAAGCTTGTTATTTAATAAAACAGCTTTCATAAAGTAGCAATATGTAGAAAAGTCTTAAAGATTTCATAACGATGTCAAGAATTGTATTCAGATATACAGATCAGTGTTAAGATAACACACACACACATGCAGTTCGCTTTGTTCGAAACCTATTTACCTACTTACATAAACTTTTAAGTCTGAAATATATTATTCACACAATACACTTATACAAAGTTATGGTGTGTCACAAAATATGTTATATCGTTCTATGTATCATTTTCTACGATCTTTTAATTTTCATTTACCCACCTACGTTTGATGACAAAATCTTAATGGTCTATTCGACTTCAATGATTCAATATCTTTCAGAGAGACTATAATATTCTATAAACTTAATAATCTACAAAAAATAGTATCTGAACTTGAGCTTTAGGTTCCGAAGTGATAATTTTAGAATAACCCACGGACTACAGCTGAAATCAGTTCCAATAATATGTTTCAAACCTTACAGCCACGAACTCGAAATGCATGCGTTGTTTACCTGCGAACAAGAAAAAGGATTAATTTTATATCAGCCGTAACAATAACCTAATTTAATGCAAAATTTAAATATAACTTTCTCAAAACATTATCAAAAAACAATTTACAAAACTGTCGAATAAAACGAATAAAAAATTAAGCAGACTTTATCATTATTTTTTCACTTATCTTTAACTAAAAAAGAAATAATTTTTCAATTTAGCTCCTTTTTTATGCCAGTCTTATTCGATATGTTCGACGATTGTTAAACAATTTTAATAATATTTTATGAGAAAACAAGCTTTTTGTAAAAAAACTACCCGTAATTACACTGTTTTTTTTTTATGGGATACGGCGAGCTGACAGATCACCTGATCTAAAGTGAATGCTGTCGCCCATGGACATTTGCAACACCAAATGAGCTACAAAATGCGTTGCCGGCATTTTGGGGGTATGGAGGGAAAATGGATGGGGAATTAATGGGAAAGGGGTGGGGAATTGGGCCTCCGGTACCCTCACTCACGCCGCGAAACACGACGCAAGCGTCATTTTACGCCGGTTTTCTGTGAGGCCGTGGTATCCCTCCGGTCGAGCCGGCCCAATCGTGAAAATGCATGGCTCTCCCACGGTAAAAAATAGACCGCATGTAAAAGTTATAGTTTAATTTCGTAGCGGAGAAAAGGGGCAGCTATTTTGACGTAAGCTAGACCTATCTTGTACAGTTCCTTGTATAAAGAGGTTAATATACAAACAAAATTTACAGTATCTTGTTACTATCTATATATATAAAAATGAATTGCTGTTCGCTAAAACTTGAGAACGGCTGACCAGATTAATGTTATCTTGGTCTTGAAATGTTCGTGGAGGTCTAAGGAAGGTTTAAAAGGTGAAAACAATTCGAATAATTGCTGGGAAACCTCTAAAAACAGCCCTTTATTCCCATACAAACATTCTAAATTGAGGCAGAACGAAGTCTGCTGGGTCAGCTAGTAAACTTATAAAGAGACCTTAATCGAGTTACGGCATCAAATCCCCTTCACATAGAAGCACCTAGTTATGAATCTTTGTTAAAATCCACGCTAAAAAGGTTTCGCCGCCGTGTCCGCTTACGAAATTTAATTAATTTGCCATTTAATGTAATTTATCGCGACGCGGGGCTTAGATTCTTGAGAGCCTTTTTAGGGTTCCGTGCGCGTTGCTAACGAGACCCTATTATTAAGCATTCACTGTCTGTTCGTCTGTCTATTAGCTTCTATACCTTTTTATGTTGATGCATAAATCTGCATAGATACCCGACTCCTGTGGAGAAGTCGGGTTATGTCAGATTGCACTTACTTAAAATCCCTGCAATGGCCGCCAACAGCAGGGAAACGGAGAGGCTGCGGGATCGCTTTCGCATGCGCATCCACTGCCTCTCCTACACTTACTATATCTATCGCATAATTCGTAATTGATAGAGATTTTCAATTTTCACATAGTGCGTATTTCTGTTGCTGTCATGGCATATAATAAAAAAACTGCCCAAGCGCGAGAAGAACTTAAGAGTTTTCTATGTCTCATTTAAATCCCCTTGTTCCCTCTGTTTCTTTTGCAAATGTAAATGTCTTTTACAAGTGTAAATAATTATATAATATAATCATAGTGTAAAAAAAATCGTGTAAGGGGAAACCTTTTTCGAGCAAATCCAAATCTTGTACTTGACTAGTTTTTTAACGAAATTAGATATCCTAGTTTACCTTCATCAATGGGTATCTCAATGGAAATATCTTTCTACCCGGAACCCTTATCTTTATTTCATGACGGTTTTGGACTCAGTATTCTGAAATAGTTTGAGTGACCAAAAGTAATCTCTACTCACGATCGCATTATTCAAGGCAAATTGCCTGAGTTACCTTGAATTGCTGTTATATATCTAAATGCTGATTGGATGGTTGTTTATGTTTCTTGAGTCTTGGCTATTTATGATTTTATAGGAAAATACAACCCAATTTAATTGGTAAATATAATGTGTTAAATTATTTAACTGATGTGATAAAACTTTAATTGGACCAACTTGGTAACAATTGGTATTGACAATTGATAATTGGACATAACTGTAAAAAATTCCTCAAAATCCATTCCCAAATGGCGATGAACTCTCAAAGATAAGCATATATTTATGTGCATAAAATTCAGTTGAATTGAGAATATCTTCCTTTTTTAAATAAGTTAAAATTTGTCGTATTTTATACAAACAAATATACATACAGAAATCATGGGACTTTAAGTCGTAATTATTTGCATTCTACAACTTCTATAGTTCACATTTAAATATCTCCTAAATAAATACTAAATGTACGGATAAGAAAATGCAATCCGAAATATTTGCCAGAAATACACTAAACGCATTTATATTTTTGTTCACAGGTAAGTAAACAAGACCGGTTCAGAGAATCATTTCTGTATTCCCCGAAAAAGCAGGAAATATACCTGCGGAGAAAATTCGAGTTATGATAGGTAAGGTGCTTACGATATAAGGTCGGTAGCTCAGATGTAGTACGCGATGCGAGCACGATGATTTTATACGAAAAACATGTATTTCTTTAAGTTACACGAAGCCCAATTAACATTTCAACTGAAGTTAATGTTATGAATTTCGAAACATTAATTTTCATATGTCTACAAATTGTGTCTACATTGTGTCAACAATTAATGTTATGAAACTTAAGTGAAACATAAATTCTGTCAACGTTGCCATATTAATAGCTAAACTATTATTTTATGATTTTTACGAAATTAAAGTTACCCTTCACGAAAGTAGGTTTTACAAAAAGGTATAGTGTAATTATTTATAGCATGAGTTAAAAGACGTCATGAGTATTTCGATACATTTTCTGAATGTTTTTATTAAGTACTAGTAGACCCGACAGACGTTGTCATGTCAACCAAAGTGTCATAGTGTCTTTATTTTACATGTTTAAATAGAAATTTTCTTTGTGATTTTTCAATTTTTTTTTGCCTTTCTCGAGTTTTAGCAAGACTAACGAACAGCAATTCATTTATATATATAGAAATATAAAATATTTGTCAATCACACTAACATTGTTGCTAGTACACAAAGTGAACTTCAAAATCTTTACATCTTTGATCATATTGGAAACTTAGCTCTCCTATAGAAGACAGGCATAACAAGCAAACAAAAGTTATATCGTTAAATATCCAGAACAATACTATTGCAACGTGTCTCACGTAGAAGCAATACATAATAAGTTTATACCAAAAACTACACGTATGTTCATAATTTTAACTTTAAAATACTTAACTCTAACAAACGGTGATAAATCTCTTAGTAATATGTACTTGTAATTATAAAATTTCTTATTTTTTTATTATGGTTTTTAATTGACTTCAAAAGTCCTTTACTCATTTTTCAATTTAGTTGTTTTTTTTTTTTGGTTTTTATGTATATATGCTGGCCGTATCTTGTATTAGCTATTCTGTGAATACACAATCGCTAGTTTAATATAAAAGTCATATATTTCTAAGTAATTCAAATAGTACGTAAACTGAAAAATGACTCTTTTAACAGAAATTTTAGAAATAACAGGAATCCTGAGTTAGATCACATTAATTTTAAGAGTGCGATATTATCATTCAACAACAATGGTCTCATAGCATCACAAAGCTTTTAATTGGTCTAAGTTCTGAGACGTAAATAAAAGATTTATCAAAATCAGTCCACTAGTTTTTGAGAAACGCATATACCATTATAGTACGTAGTACTTACTTACGTAAATCTGAATTATAACGCAAAATTACCGTGCGTGATGAAATTGATGTCAGTTTTCGTACTAAAATGTGTTAGCGATAGTTTTACGTAAGCCCCGGGATCGACTTACTATTTAAAAAATCCCGAGCAAAAATGAATATTGAGACATCCACACATATAAGTTGCAATAGATATAGACTACACAGACTAGGATAACAGCCAATACCGAGATGAATCCATTGCGTGGAACTATCACTTTTAAAGGCGAACTCGGTCCTCAAACAAAACGGGAATAGCGAGCAAATATCGTCGGATCGGAATTAGATTTACGAGTTCGGAATTTTTCGGAACTCATCCGTGGAACTTTCGGATCAGTAGGGCTATTCCGACCAAAATCGAAACTCACTCAAGTGAATTTAGTCAATTCGCTCATTCGATCTGTCAAATTTGAATTGTTAAAAACTTGCTACAGAATGTCCAATGCGTACTTTTTACGTCAAAAATGACAAATACTTTAGTACGACTTGGTGCCGCATCATATCGCGTGGCTCTACATGTACAATTCTGTGAGTTTAAAAAATTCGCTTGAGTGAGTCTCGATTTAGATCGAGTCAAAATAGCCCTATAGGATTTTCGGTCGGAATAGTCCTACAGTTTCGGATGCCATTCAGCGTATTATCATATAAATGCGGTGTTGACGCAAAAATATGGCGCCGTCGTCATTTCCACCTGGATGTATACGTGACCCAAATATCTTGATATTCGTACGGATGCATGATTAAATAGCTACGTGGGTAACCTTGATCGTTGCTCGACATGGAATGAAAAGAATGTTCTTGTACGAGAAATGTGGAATTAAAGTTTAAAATGTATGATACAGGTATACATGTATGATAAGGTTGTTTATGAATATCTTGCAAATTTTTTTATATTTTACGTGCTGGCCATTTACTATACACACAGCACATTTTTATTACACAGTAGGTATTGTTAATTTTCTGTAAGTGTCCCACAGCTGGGCAAAGGTCTCCTCTCTTAGTGAGGAGAAGGTTTAGTTCCACCCTAGGTATTGAAATAATTTTGTAAAAAAAAACTTAACTACAATATTGATCGCAATGATTCAAAAACCTAAAAAATTTCAACATCAAAAAACACACATCTTAAGCTGTACTTGCGATACGTCAATTGTTTCGTCTCGGAATAATAAAAATATTCCTTACCTATCCCGCGGGAGGGGATTAATGCGGGATAGTTCGGACGAAATTGCTGGCGGGGCTCAGAATCCCCCGGGATAGACGGGGGGAACGGTATTTATAATGCCCGACTCCGGGATTATATTCACGCATTGTATTTTGATAACGTTATTTAAAGTAAATTCTTCTGGATATAATCAAGTACATAGTATAATATTCGTAGTTATTTATTTATTTATTTAATGCTTTATTGTACAATACAATAGTATTTACAAAAGGCGGGCTTAATGCTACTGCATTCTCTCCCAGCCAACCTTAGGATGTACAAGAAAGTAGATGTAGGTGTAC
>DVXP01003561.1:0-11187 GCA_018235645.1 Junonia grisea
CAGTTCGTAAAACTTACTATGCACAGATTTAATATATTTTGCCTGCTTGGCACCGATTTCAAAATGTTGTAGAGTAAAAAGATTATTTTTAGCCTTTCAGTTTACTTTTAAAGTTGGATTAATTCTTTGTGAAAAAGTTATTATTTATTATATATTAAGAATTCCCTTTCATTTCGTGGCATAAAAATAAAAAAAATATTCTGTTACTTATACATAATTATGACTTAATATTAAATTCATTTAAAAAATATTCTGTAAAAAGTAACCTAAATTGCAAAATAGAGTAAATAAAGTTTTCCAATATTAGTTGTTTATAAAAGTAAAATTGTGATGTAACGTAATTTGTTTGTGTTTAATAATGGAACTTGGATAAAATGTTTACTAAAACGGAATAAAGGTTTTAATGGAATGAAACCATGTCGTAATGTTAAAAAGTAACCAGTTAAAACACGTTCACGGCCAAAACAACAAGTCAAAGGCACGCTCAATAGTGATATAACGTCAAAACGGCCTATAGGAAAGGCCACACAGCATCTCTATCTCTTGCCTCTACGTAATTCCGCTCATGGAAGCGAACGGTTCGCGGGGTGAAAACCCTTTAGCGACCACATTATACCATAAGAGACTCGATACGAACAAGGTAAATGAGAATTAAGATAGAGGGTTCAAGGGCTAGAATCGTAGGTGGTGTGCGGCGTGAAGCGGTATGTTCGTCCTGCTCGCTCGGGCCCTAGGCTGCGACGCGCAGCGACGCTTCACGGCTCCAGTCGCGGTCTGCCGGCCGTCGCGACGCTCGGGGTCGCTCCGCCGCGCCGCCTGCCGGACTGCTTTACGCGTATCATGTGGGAGACGTGAAATGCACTGCTGAATGTCAGTTGCCTGCGACGGCGAGCGCTCGGCTTTGACCCGATACATCGGTTCTATCATATTCGTAGGACTCCGTGGCCGGTCACGCTCCCTCGTTCCATTCTGTCGCGTTCCGCTCAAACTATATAGTGCAGTGTGCTGCTGAGGCATTGTTTTATTTTTTGTAATCTCTTTAATTTAACATTATCCGAGTATGTCATTTTCTCTGATCTTAACGCCGCACGCGTTTTCAGTTTGTGAGTGATCGTATAATAACCGTGCTATCGGTTCACTAATGGGTTAAGTTTGTTTAGGTTTATACAGGTATTATGAATTATTTCACACACCGCGATCAACATTACGGTGTATGAGATAACAGAATAATCTGATAATGATGTGGTAAAAACATTCATTAGCACTCTGCTTTGCGTAAAGTTTTGACGTGGCAATTGTAAAATATATGTATACTGTTAAAACATTAAAGGGGTCAAGGTTTTCTTTAACACGTTTTGCAATTTTTTCCGTACATCATATTTTAGGTAATTTCAGTCAATGTTTCTGTAAGCTAGTGCTAACTATCACAATTAAAAGAAGAGAAAAAAAAAACGATATACTATACTCTGTGCTCGATACTTTGTATATCGACAACTTGTTGAATGTTTGCAAACATCATAAGTTTTTATAAAAACATAATATACCTACCCACTCGTACGGAATCATAAATCGATTACAATTAAGTGCAATAGGAATGTCTAATCTAGGTGTAAAATTTTTGGTTTTTAGGTATTCTCTTTGCTTATATACTCATGATAAATACAATAATTTTTGCTCATCGATCGGTCGTTAATGACGTAAAGTTATTAGCGTTTTACGTGAGATGATTATTAATGGATCAACAGCGTATTGTTGCTTGTGCGTAAACAATATCCGCTGTATTTATATCGGTGAATGAATCGTCTTAGCCAACATGATTATCTTCCAATATCAACAATAATATTTACGAAATAAATTTTCCATATTCATAACACATAATAAAATAATATGAAGGTAGAGTCTCTAATATTATTATTTACTATGACAGTGCAATTGTTACGCTCTGTCACGTAATTAACACGTTACGTTCCGAGTAATAGAAGACATGCTTTTAAATATTCAGACAAAAGTGTTTGACAATAATTAAGTAAACAGTTAGAACGGAATATTCTAGTTGATAGTAGTTAGTATTATAGTGTTTACCTACTGACGTCATAGGTAGTATTGAGAGCACGTCTATATCATTAGGCAGTTAGCGATGATGGTCACAAAAACGACTGGCAATTGAAGCAGCGACCGCTCAATGAGGAGTAATTGATTGTATGCCTCGATCATAGCTCCACCTAACATGGCATTCGCAATATGAATAAATGGCATTATTGAATATATTCTATCACCTATTGTATACGACATGTTCAAGGTCGAAATCGATTATGGAGAGTGACTGCTTAATTTTAGGCAGTACATATTGGAGGTTATTACTGAAGAAATAAGAAAAATTTTTAGTGCGATAAAATAATAATAAAATGATAAAAAGATATATATGATTTCATATTTATTCTACTGTTAAATATTATACAAATTAAAAATATGTATACTTTTAGAGTTATACTTATGAAAATCAGATTTATGCGGTAACGTACGACTTGTAAACAAGACAGAAATAATATTTATATGGCGACTGTTAAACGTGGATAGAATTATAAAATCGGTAGATGCCTATAATACAAACATACCTGTAAAGTAGTTTTATGTTGCAAAATTTTATAATGTACAACATACGGATGCAAGTATTTATACTTATTGTCTTTATTAAAAAACTATGTATTTTTGTATCCGTAAAGGATCTGTCACGTGTCGGTTGTTTAGAAATATCAAAAAATTTACTTCAACAAAATTATAAATAACTGGGTAATACAAAAACAAAAGGGTTTAAGTACTTATATTATTATTAAATTAATAATATACTTACTGGAAGTTTTCTCTCCGTGACGTCATACGTCAGTTTGACAGAGCATTTCAGTAAGAATTTAATATTTGTCTGTAGAAACGTTAATAAAATTATAATCAAATTTTATATTTGAAATAGAACATTTACATATACAATATTAAGTTTACTTTATTTAGAAAACATTTATTTAGAACATTAATAATGCGAATTTACTAAGGTTACTAAGGTTTCAAGTTTCTAGTTATTACGAATAACATTTTTATTTAGGGGTTTTAATTAAATGAAAACAGGGGGTTTAATAAATTCTTTAAAATTGATTATACTTTTAATGGAAAATTTTCTTTAAAAGAAAACCCTTCTGGAAACTGTTTGATGAATCTTCATTATTCCAACAAGTTTTTGAATCGATAAACAACGTCAAAGCCTAAGTTTACTTTCATTTATAGATGTTCTGAAAGTCGCCACTATAAAACTTATCCTATTTGTATAAAACCCACTGGGAGCCAATAGCTGCAGTTAATACAAAACATTGAATAAAAATCATACCTTTGTTTATTTTGCTTAAGTTTCTGCTACAAAGATTATAATAATTAATTTCATTTTCAATGGGTTTTGCGCATTGCGGTACATAATAAACAGACAAACTTTTTAATGTGCAAGTTTTAATAATATGCATTTTTATACCTCTTCAACCTTGAAGACTTAATTTATATAAAATATTAGAAACAAGTCCTAAAAAATCTTGTGGTTCTAACTATAATGACAATGTTAAAAATAGCATATTTAGACATAATTATGTATATTATTTTGATTTTTGATTTGATGTATATTATTATATTAGTAAACCGGAAAAACTGACCGACAGAATGAATGGTTAGAGATAAATTAAAATTAGCGACTTTGGTAGAGCGACCACAAAATCAGAAACACTTAAATACTGTTTAATTGAGAATAGTTCTTATCAAACGTGGATCATAAAAACCAGGAAGCGATCGTCTAAAATTATATTTACAAGTCACATTGATACTAAACAAAAATAGAAATATTCTATATCGCATTTCTCATATGTCCACTTCTATTTTGATGTCACTGGAGGGCAAGTGCCTATTCTTGACATTAATAATTCTGTGTGGAATAACTATGAGTCTAATTGGAACATTGCCAACAAATACTTGTAGATCATCTTTTCGTCACAATCATAATGCTCTTTGATCTATATAATTATGCGGAAAATTAACATTGTTCTCTACAAACAGACATTTGTTTTTTTAGGTGACAAAATTGTATGTTTCAATAAAGTCTGTCAGACAATCGTTTTCAATTGTAATATAATTGAACAAGATGCGAAGTCATCATGCGTGGTCTTCGAAATTTATTACAATTATGTTTGTTATCATGATATGTTTAATATAGTTATAATGAAATACTTTGCAGTTTTGCTGGCAAATAGTTATTAAAGAGTTACGAATTAAATACGAAATATAACCAGTTACTAACAAGTTCAATATGATTTAGGTAAGCGTAACATTTTACCGTTTAGCTAGGACTAACAACTTTGATGGAATTGGAACTCGTAGCGTCGTTATTTAATTTTATAAGTTTCCTATTTACGTAAATAATCATTAAGAGCAAGTACCTGTATATTGAATCGATAGCATTGGTTCAAATAATAAATATTTTATACATATTTATCTAAACGAATACTTTAAATATTATAGAAATACCTATCCGACAACGATTTGTAACTATGGGTTAAATAAATTGACATTAATAACGACGTTTCAGTGACTGTATTAATTTCAATTTGTGCAACCAGATTGAAATGAAAACTTTAACTGTAAAATGAATCTTTGATATTAATCATTACGTTTTAAACCTCCTCATCTTACTCGCATATCAGTAAAATTATCTGCTAACTTTGAAGACTGATATAGATTTTTGAAATATTTACGATTTACCCGTGCCAAAACTAGATCTAATATGGGATATTAGTTCGTATTAGTGTTGCCGGCAGTGATGTGAAACACGAATGGTGATTTTGATGGTGTGTGTTGTTAGTTTGAGTGAGTGTAGTGTTAGTGCGGTGGGCGGCACGTGCGCTTTGGCTCGTCGGGCGCGCACGGCAGCAAGGTGGTCGGAGGGGGGGTGTTCCGTTGCTGCGTGCCCTGGTGCGGGGCGCGCGCGGCGGCGCCCGACGACGCCGACTATGCCCTGAGGGAGGGCAGCCCGCAACTCTCTCACCAAGAATTCGGTAAGTTTCTTTATACATTTCAATATTTCCCCATCACCAAAAAAATATACTTTGTTCACGACTGTTACACTTTGGTATAGAGTTCTTTAATTATACCTACTAATGGTTTTTATGGTACTTCCATTGTTAGTAGACTATTTAATGGTATTTAATAGTATGGGTGACTAATTAGGTATATAAGAAAACTGTAATTTTCATCCATTAAAGTTAATCGTTACATGAATATCATAGAAATGGATTTTGTAGTTTTACTTCTAAACCAAAATAACTGTTGTTTCTTTTTGTTTAAAAAAATATTGAACATACATTATGTTTACAATTAAAAAGACAAAAATAGCCCTAAAGCTGATAGCCGATAGAACATTACCAATGTCGATAGGCCAAAGATACGGCCCTCAGTGCCCAGCAGCCCTGCTATTCCTGGTCAAGGCAGCGGTCGTGGTCACGGCGGGGCAGAGGGTGCTAAGAATCTCCGGAGTCAAGGCTGCCCGAAAAAACACCTATATTTGGCAACGTACAACGGACGTACGATTCGGCTGGACCATCACCTCACAGAACTGGAAGTAGAGTTAAGTCATATCAAGTGGAGTATATTAGAGTTATCGGAAGTCCGAAGAGGGGGGTAGGATACCATTACCCTGGACTCTGGCCACTTGCTTTACTTCCGGGAAAGTGATAGGGCCTCCCAAGGTGGTGCCGGTTTTCTGGTCCACAGAGCTCTGGTTGGCAACGTAGTGGAAGTTAGTAGTGTGTCGAACCGGGTAGCGTATCTCGTAGTCAAACTCACCAATAGGTACTCCCTAAAGGTTGTGCAGGTATATGCACCGACCTCGACACACTCCGATGAAGAGGTTGAAGCCATGTATGAGGACATCACAAAACCATACATGGTACGACTTCCTGCTTCTACAACGTGGTCATGGGAGACCTCAACGTTAAAGTGCGAGTACAGGAATGCGACGAATTGAAGATTGGACCACATGAGTTGGGGCGCAGAAACCACAGGGGGCAAATGCTGGTCAACTTCCTCGAGATGCAGGGGCTGTACTTGATGAATTCCTTCTTCAAGAAAAAGCCCCAAAGGAGGTGGACCTGGCAAAGCCCGGATACTATGACAAGGAACGAAATAGATTTCATCATATCGGACAATTCTGTGATCAACAGGTTTAACACCGGAAGTGATCACCGACTCGTACGAGGCACTCTGAACATATCCTTTAGAGTCAAACGATTACGCCTACTGAAATCTACTCTCCGACCTAGGCCGCCCCAAGTAGACCATGTGTCCAAGCAGTTTCAATTGGAACTGCAAATCAATTCGACTCACTAGAAACCACTGGCGATGTGGACGAGATAATCGACAACGACAGTGCGTAAACTGGGCCGTAGGTATTTTCCGTGGACGACTGCTGCGTCTGCGTCGAAGTGGACTGCTTAGTGGTACCTAAGCAGTTCAAACTTTCTCCCGAAACCCTAGAACTGATGAGGCAGAGACGCGAAATGCCATCCGCTCAAGCAGCTTCATTAAAACAACGGGACCTCTCTAAGCGGATACGGAAACTCACGCGCAGGGACCTCCGTTGCTCAAACACAAGGGCTATCACAACCCTCATTGAGCAAAATAGGGGGTCCAAAGTTTTCAAAAGACCGCTAGAGAGAAACCACCTTGCAAAGCTTAAAACAGCGGATGGGGCAATAGTCACGTCAAGACCCCAGATCCAGAATGAGGTTGTGAAGTTCTATGGGTTGCTCTAGTCATCGCGCGCGCCGACCACCGACGCGTCACTACTCGGGAGACATCCCGGACGTTGACGTAAGCGAGATTAGTGCGGCTCTTAAACAGCTCAGAAATGGGAAGGCCCCGGGTGATGACGGCATTACAATGGAGCTCCTATTGGCGCCAGCCAATAGGAGCCAAAGTCCACCAGGACTACCGGTCCAAAAAGCCTTAGCGGGGCTCTTTAATGTCGTCATCCACCGGGGAATAACACCAGAAACGTGGTCCAGGGGTGTGGTCGTCTTGTTTTTCAAGAAGGGTGAGAAGACTCTCTTGAAGAACTAAAGGCCGATTTCACTTCTGAGCCACGTTTACAAGCTGTTATCAAGGGTCGTTACGAATCGTCTCTCCAACACGCTCAACGAATACCAGCCTCCGGAGCAAGTCGGGTTTCGAAAAGACTATAGCACCATAGACCACATACATAATGTTCGGCAGATTATACAGAAGACCGAGGAGTATAATTAGCCGCTGTGTATGGAATTTGTAGACTATGAGAAAGCCTTCGACTCCATCGAGACCTGGGCTGTTTTGGAGTCCCTACAGAGATGTCAAATCGACTGGACAAGACATATTCGGCTCTATCGTGGAGTGAGATAGGGCGACGTGATATCCCCGTATCTATTCACCAACGCGGATGGAGGATGTCTTAAAAACCCTGGAGTGGATTGGACGAGGCGTCAACGTCAATGTCATCTTTGCAGAGACACTGGAAGAGCTGAATCAAATGCTGAACGATCTAAATGAGTCCTTCCGACGTGTGGGTCTTGGTATGAAATTGGACAAAACAAAAGCTATGTTCAACAGAAATGTCATGCCGAGATCAGTACGCGTCGACGACGTTCTTCTCGAAGTTGTACAGGACTACATTTACCTAGGCCAGACAATACAAGTTGGCCGACACAGCTTTGAGAAGGAAGCGGATAAGAGGATTCAGTTGGGTTGGGCAGCATTTGGCAAGCTCCGTCGAGTCCTTACGTCGACAATTCCGCAAAGCCTGAAGACGAAGGTCTTCGAGCAATGCGTTCTACCGGTGATGACATACGCTGCCGAGACGTGGATACTGACAATGGGACCGGTCCACAGATTTAAAGTCGCTCAGCGTGCTGTGGAGCGAATTATGCTCGGAGTCTCTCTCAAGGATAAAATCAGGAATGAGGTTATCCGTGAGAGAACCAAAGTAAGCCACGTCTGTCGCAGGACCGATGGCCGTTGGAGCAGACGAGTCCTCGAATGGAGACTGCGTCTTGGTAAACTTAGTGTAGGACGCCCTCCAGCCCGCTGGACTGACGACATACGCAAGATTGCCGGAGCAGGCTGGATAAGGGTTGCGGAAAATCGGGATGTTTGACGCAAACTTGGGTAGGCCTATGTCCAGCAGTGGACTGTGATTGGCTGACGACGACGACGACGAATTATTAGAATCTCTTGACTTATCTCAAAAATATGTGGATATATTAGGTATTTTTTGTAGGGATATTTTGATTCCTAAATGTCGATCACTATAGCATTTCACATTGGCAATTTCGTTTCCATTTACGTAAAGATATTGGACTTCGATTACGGTCGTTACTCGTAAAATGGATTTCAATTTACTCGTAGTATACACCCGTGCAGTGTCATTGAAAATCAATTTCGATAAGTATGGAAGTGTGATATACCTACTACCAATTACTGTATAATAAAATCTCTTTAAAATGATAGTTTTAAAAATAAAATAAATGTTATAATAATTTCATAGGAGATTAATTTTTAATTATTAAATTATTTGAGTTTTTTTTTGTTTGACTTTATTTTCTTACTACTACTTACTACTTCTACTACAAAAAAAAATCATAGATATTTTATTTAATACAGATATCTAACCTAAGAAATTAAATAAGAATATTATAATTATGACCGTTATCAGAAATAAAAATAAAAATATGCGGAAATGTATTATTTCTATATTTTATTTTATATAATATTTATATGACTGTATTCTTTCTTCTAACATATATTTAACCTGAAGTAGCCTATAAATTAAGTGTAGATTTTCAATTTGAACTCATGGCGTGTTAGGTAAACGGTTTTCTATACTAGCGTCTTAGACTTTCTGTACACTTTCTTCTGGGCTTTTGAGCAGAAACAACACATTCAGTATACATTCAATATTTACTTTATAAATTAAATATTTTTATATGATAGAGAATATAATGGGAGCACTAATTGACGATCTAGAACACACTACGATTTATAACAGGCCTAGAAATGGTATTTTTTATTACAAGATCATAGTTAATTTTAATTAGTTGAATTTTTTAAATATTATCCTTTGGAAGAATTTGTACAGTGTACACAGTACAGTGTCTTCACACTTAAAAACCGAAATCTATTATTGATAAATTTATAGACAGCGAGGAAAGTGACGGAGAGGGAGGGCTAGGGAACCTCAATCGCCTTATCGTCCGCCCGCCCGGCCACAGCGGCAAGGCGAAGCGCGGCCACCTGTGCTTCGACGCAGCTTTCGAGTGCGGCAACTTGGGCCGCGCCGATCACATCACCGAGCTCGAATATGACCTCTTCATCAGGCCTGACACGTGTAGACCTCGATCACGTTTCTGGTTTAATTTTACTGTTGAAAACGTTAAACAGGACCAGGTAAAAAAAAATGTATTTTCTATTTAACTGATCGCAGAATTAGGTTTTGCTCTACCTATTGATTCCTATTCACTTCCTTATTTTACTACTATAATATTGGCTTTTTATATTTAAATATTTTAATTATTTCCAGCGTGTTATATTCAATATAGTTAACTTAGGAAAAGAGAACACGCTTTTCAACGAAAACATGACTCCGTTAGTACGATCATCATCAAGACAAAAATGGTGAGATAGGTACTTGTTATTTATTTTGGCTAACAGGACTAGTTTATTTATCTATAGTAAAAAATATAGATAATATTTTAAAAAATATTACAAGTTTTAAGAGAGAAAGATAACTATTTAAAAATATATACAAAAATCTGTTTTTAAATTTAAATATAATCTAACGTTTTTAATATAACAAGAAAATATATTTGCTATATACACATAAATTTGCTTTTTAGGCAACGTATACCTCGACGACTACTATTTTACCATCGATCTCTGGTGCACCGTGGTCGGAAGATACTCAGTCTCGCCTTTGGGTTTGATAAAGAAGAAGATGTCTACCAGTTCGCCGCAGCTGCCCCATATTCATATTCGAGATTACAAAAACATTTAACTCTATGGGAAAAAAGAACACAGGCATTTGCCACCAGAGAAAGTATAGCGCAAACAACGGTTAGACAATATTTACTAACATTTTCTATTACTAATTTTATACTAAATATAATTTGTTAAAAACACTCAGTAATTTAATAAGTTACATAAAATAATTCAATAGGTATACTGACTAGTCTACGGTCTAAAAAGTATTCGAAATATTAGAAAGTAAAAAAATATTTTTTATTAATAAGCGAGATAAATACGATCATCTGTTAATTTAACGGACTGATAACTCTTAATACTTACTTATAAGTAACTTCTGCTGCAAAATTCAAATTCGTTTTATCTGTAATAGCAAAAACGTCGGATAGATCTAATTACAATTGGCGATTTTACGCCAAAAGAAGACTGCAAAGAGGAAATTGTTACAAAAGGAAAACTTAGCGAAACGAAGAAGCGCGTCGTACTCATCTTGTCAAGGGTCCACGGCGGAGAACAACCGTCTTCATTTATTTGCCAAGGTCATTAAAACTTTTTACTTTACAACGAATTTTCGAGTACCACTTAATTGTCAATATTACAACTTCCAGGTTTTTTAGATTACATCGTAAGTTCTTCGGAAAAAGCATTAGCGTTACGAAATGGAATTGTTATCCAGGTATTACGACAGTATATTTTTTTATATCCTATGTTTATGTACCTAATGAAGTCAGAACTCGCTCTATTTTTTTTTCAGGTGGTTCCAATGCTGAATCCAGATGGTGTATTTTTAGGCAACCACCGATCTGACTTGCTCGGGTCAGATCTCAATCGTTGTTGGAATAGAGCTACGACTTATGCCCACCCCGCTCTTATTGCGGTAAACGATCTTATTAAGAAGATAACAAGTGAAAAAGTAAGTATATAGGTACAGACAAACTAAACGAATTTCATAATACTTATAAATCTATAAATTAATACCTACAATATAATCATATATTAATTATGTTGCATTTATAAATTTTTAATCGCTTACAGTTAGACACAAGTGTAAATTTGAAAAATTTATTAAACCCCCGACATCGTATTCAATACACACAGACAGACAGACAAACACGT
>DVXP01003562.1:0-11186 GCA_018235645.1 Junonia grisea
CGTTTAGCTGCTACGATGCCACAGACAGACACACAGACACACAGACACACAGACACACAGACACACAGATACACAGATACACAGACACACAGACACACAGACACACAGACAAACAGACAAACATAGCGGTCAAACTTATAACACCCCTCTTTTTTGGTCGGGGGTTAATAAAATATGCGTATCTAAAACATTTAGTCTGTTTTCCCATCCAAAACCTTTTAAAATTTTAAAACTTTTCCGTAATCTTTGTTTCCGTCCTCAAAATTCCAAATTAAAGAACGTACTTACCGTCGCCATCTAAAGAAAACACCAATTCCAGTGTTCCACGGATTTCTTAATAAAAGGTATTTTGCGTAGCGGATAATAACGCGGTACGTTAAGAATGGCTGTGCTAGAAAAACTTTATGAGAGCCGAGAGCGAACGGGAATCCACAAGGGATTCTTGTCTGCAATCTCGTGTACCTTTCATGTGTATTAAATGGGATGCGTAGAGTTATTTAAGTGTTTGTTATGAATATAGAACAAAGTTAGTAGTGTTTTCGTTGTGTGGTCCAAGTTAGAGGAGTTTTGACAAAAATGCATGTAACTAATTCAACTTATTTAGTCAAGTCAGTTTATGAGTTTATGAATGACCTAATGACGTTTAGGCATTATTATGTATACCTATTAATAACATTAGGTTTTCAGAAGAAAAATATAACCGATGCAAATTACTTAGCGGTAAACCTCTAAAAAATGTGGTTGAATTTGTCAGCATTTTGTTATTGGTCGTTCAAATTTCAAAATTTTCTTTGAATATAAAAAATGTTTTCGTATATATGTCTGCTAAGAACTATTAAAGATACAATTAATGGGTTTAATTGTACACGGGACATGCACACACTAACTATAAAAAACTCATACATTTTACCATTGTGTGTCATTATAATCGACATTTGCTCATTTGTCCTATTCACACGGTGTCATGTGCACTGTAATTAAATAAATGATTGCTCGCATGATTGCACGATTTCGTAATAATCATATTATGGTTATCGCTTTCAATTTTACGGTCGATGTAATGTGATTTGGTCATTGAAAATTAATTTGCAAAATTTTCCATTATTATTGAAGCACTAGCTGCTATCTGCGATTTCGTCGGCACATGTTGTGATAGTGAGAAAATTTCCTTAGGGACTTTGAATTTTTCGAGATAACTGTAGCCTTTGTTTAAGATGTACATTAAGGTATTAGTCATCACCATTAAAACTTTCAGTCCAAACGGTTCAGCCGTATTGCCATGAAAGAGCAACAAACATTCAAAGTTACAAACTTTCGCTTTTATAATATTAGTATTGTTTAATAGGCTTTATTTATGTATGCGGACCACAGTTCCGGAATAAGTTCAATAGTTTAATAATGTTATTTCTCCATCAATTTAAACTCGTCGGTACGTTAAAGTTTGTTTAGCATCGTTAAAATCAGGACGGTGGTTGTGTTTATCAATCGATTTAAAGTTATTTTATGGAAGTTGGAAAACAATACCACGTAGCAATCTTTTCCTACAAGGTCAAACTTGCAGCCAAATTTGACATGCCGTTAAAAATTGCATTGTACAAGGGTGTATTAAGATTAAACGAACATCAAGTGAGCTAACATTCTAAGAATGTTTTTGTAGCAAACAGAATAACGAAAGAATGCTCTATGTCTGTTTACACTAAAGTACTTTAATCGAATGGGGCTAGAATGAGGACTCGTCTGGTGAAATGTAAATGCACCCTAACAAGAGCACGCGTCATCACCGAAAATTTGTAAAAATGTCTTCAATATTCAAACACAAGGACGAGCGGTTTGAAAGTTTAATTACTTCCACATCTTATTAGCATACAATGTAATTTTCTCACAAATATTTTGTTAGCCCCGTGTTGATGAACTCGACCGAAGTCGTTGGAAACAGCTTATGAAAGACAATCAATTTTCTCGTATCCTCGTCAGACGAGGATGTTATAAATTACTCTCTGAATTTCAACTTGCGTCAGCCGATAATGATGTTCTGATGGTCATGAACAAGTAAAGATTTATTTTATAGCGAGAAAAGACGGGGTTTTTAGACCCATATCGAAGCAAATCGATATAAAATAACGTTAAAAACGAGTATACATTTAATGTAAACAATTCCATGCAATTTTAGGTAAATAGTTTTTAGTCGTCTACTAATGCGTAGTGAATGACAAAAGTCGAATTATAAAAACTTTATTTTAAATACATTACACGTTTCGGTAAAGAATGGTTAAACTATTTCATTAAAACAATTGTATATGCTAGATTTTTGTCAACATCATTTTTAGAATATTTTCAGTGTATCAAAAAATATTTTAAAACAGTTGTTTTCCAAAAACTTCAATTATCTTGAGATTTTTTATCATCTCCTCTTAACAGCTAGCCACAAATACATATTAAATCGCCATTCCTAGGTCAGTTAACGTCGCAAGAATGCGGTTTTCAATGATAGGTCGCAAAATATCAATTGTACTGCTGATTGGGAATGCAGTAGGGCTTAAATGCTAAAGCCAAATTTTCTTCTTTCATTGTGAATATACCATAGGCCGTAATAGTGTGATTTTTTGCTCAAAAATTTCGTACTTTTTGGCAACATTGGATGATAAAACTTGGCATAGCTTACATCTTGGATCATCGTATAAGACTACTTTTACAGAAAATAAAGCACCTCTCAGGGGATATCCGAAAAAGTTTATCTCGATATATCATATTCAAGGCTTGCATAAATGAGTAGCGGGAACAGGAGTTTGAGAGTAAATATTATATGCTGAAGACGGCACAGTGACGCGATTATTCATTGGCCGCTAACAATGACCGTGAGCGACCTTCGCAATTTGTCATCAATTATGTAAATGTTGACTTCGCTTTGCACTCATGGGAAAACGTTCCATTAGGTCGGTTTTAATGAAAATATTACTCATTATTTATTTTCGGTTCCGTCGACGTGGGATATTTCCGAATTTTTTGCCTTACCCCACTGTATTCTGAATAAAAAACGGCTTCCTCACTTCCTTATTGTAATGGAGTATATCCGAGAGTTAAAATATAAACAATACAAATAATCAGATCACGAAAAATATCCGTATTTTCCGCATAGTATTTTTGTCATGAGCAGACATTGAACCCGCAACTATTCCCATTAATACCAGTTGAGAGATTTCTATTTCAACCCGTCGTCAAAAGATTTTATTTTCTTGGAAACAGCTTAAACACTTACGATCAGGAATCGGTATAAAGAGGAACTATTTCATTCAATCGGGGTGGTATGTTCAATCGTTTACCTCCACTTTAAAAGCATCTGTTACCCCAGTTTCGATTTCATTTATAACGTAAGGTCAGATTTCTATTTGAAGATTTTTTCGTAAATATCATATTTTTAACTAAAAGTATTGAAGAAAATATAAGTTTTAATGGGCGTAACCAAAATTAGTTAAATAAGGTGTTTGTTGGCAAATAAAGATAGTAATAAAAAAATAGGAAAGAAAATTTCCTACTTATTCTGAACTTGTCGGATCCAAATCTCGACATCTCATAACTTCTTTATACGAAAACAATACAAAAATAAATACATTATTATTTTACATACCTACCTACATACAACCAAAATGTTTGTTACTCCCTTTACAAAAGTTAAAAACAACATATTATTATACGTTGTTTTCCTTGCTCGCAGCGGAGTGCGGCGACTTCGTGCCGGAAGACTACCCGGACCACACCTACCTCAGCGGGTACAAGTTCTTCCCCGGACAGGACTCGGAGTCTGAAAGGCGGATCATGGAGAACCACAAGAAACACATGTGAGTTTGAATCTTTTGAATTAATGATAGTCCAATATAAGTGTGTTTTCTGTCATGTCAATGCATAATCGCTGCGACAACTAGGTATATGTGGCATAAAGTTTTCTCAGTGTTTATTAATTGTAGAAATAATTACTGCTTCTTATTTTCGTAAATTAATATATCAACTTGGAGATATAGTAAACATTTTATTAAGCAAAAATAAAATTAATGAGAATTACTTTATTCAATTTCAATTCAAAAAATTTTTACGGTACATACAAACTCATTGAACCTAAAGTTGTCTATAAATGTGGCTAATACTTGGCTTACAAAGTTAAAAAGATTGCCCTGTGCACATTCTACACACAGTCCAATGAAGGCCACTCTTAATAACACTCTTAAATATTAAAAATTCCCATAGCAAATTTTAAAAAAGCTAAGTAAAAACAACCCTTATCCGTCTAGTAACGAAGTTGGATTATAGATTGTTTGCTCAGTTTTAATCCGAGGCTTATGCATCTTACAGTATGTTAATGTATGCTAATCTCGTTCCAGCGGCCAGAGCCCCGCGGAGGCGGATCTGAATTTATTAGAAACCGCGCGGAGATGCGAATTGTACGGTACGTTGCATTATGAGCTTGTTATTATTGAAAATGTTTTAATAGAAAATTTTAATGTTTTTGGGTAATATTTGTGTATATAACTTTGTCATAACCAAGTTTTGTGCAAAAGATAAGAAGCGTTTTAGTCACTTAAATTTCAATGCAAAGGTCCCAAGAACTGATGGAAGAGATTCAATATTGCGTGAAGATTTTACATAACTTATTATTTTGTCCAATAAAATAATTTGTAGTTCATAGCTCATTCTAATTAACATCCATCGATCAAATAGTATTCATAATATAACGCGTATTTTTCTTCTACAAGGTATAAAAATGCACGCAGCGAAGGATCACGAAGGCGTTCCTTTAAATCTAGCAGTGGCACACATGGGCATCGCCGTGTTCCAACACTTCACTAGGATAAACACCTTTAGCTGGGCCAAGATCAGGAAAATATCCTTCAAGAGGAAAAAGTTCCTGATCAAACTGCATCCGGAAGGATATGTAAGATATATTTTTGTGTATAAGTAATATTATTAGCTAAAAAGTTGGGCCAATCTGCCAAAAATCCAGCGTGATCATTTCTGATGGAATTATCTTTTTGGTATTATAAATAAGATCGTAAAAGGTCTCAAGAACATCATCTATTTTGATGTTATTTTTAGGGTAATCTCACAAATTGTCGGATATATTCTTTTTGGTGATTGTTATATTATTTCGTATAATAAAGTCGCAGTAACGACTTTGTTCTATGTGAATTCCAAAGACTAATATGAAGACAGTTCTTGAAATTTATAGCTAAGACAAAAGTGTATACTTGCTTATTAAAAAGCTATTTTTTTTTCTTCAACAGGGTTACTATCGCGATGTTGTGGAATTCTTCTTCGAAAGTCGTAACGAATGCAAGAATTTCTGGAAGAAGTGCGTTGAAAACCACGGATTCTTTCGTTGCTCCAGCGTGCCTCGATTGCCCAGGCATAAGACCAGGGTCATGTCCAGAGGGTCATCCTTTAGGTAATGTGGTATTGCTATTGGTACTGTTCATAATAATTAGAAAAAGTATTTAGCAGATTCCAACAAAAAAACTGTTGCTGTATATAAGATAGTTTGCTACTTTGAAATGATACTAAAGACACACATATTTCGTTTGTTTACACATACTGTGTGACGTAGTTAGAAGGGGAGGGGGGGGGGAGGTAGGATACGTTCCATTAGCAGAAACGATATGTTAAATCAATAAAATCTTCCACTGAACTTTTGGAAGTTACTATGTAATTTACAATAATATTACATACATTAACGTTACACTTTACAGGTATAGTGGTAAAACACAGAAACAGATCGTCGAATTCGTGAGGGACAACTACGTGAAGCGGCAGACTTTCCAGAGGTTCGTATTCTTGCTTTAGTTAAGTTAGTCCCTGCATGTTTGGCGAGTAGCCTCGGTTTGTTTACAGATACGCTTTGATTTAGTTTGACTTTAGTTAGTCTTGCCAGTAGTTAGACAGCTCCTAGTGTTTTAGTCGTTTTGTCCTTTATCGAATTTAATTGTAAGTCACGCAATTACTTAAGTACTAAATTACAATCCAAAAATTTTGGATAGTTTGAAGTGCCAATAAGTAAATCCTTGATTTTAATAACTAAAATACTATTCGCGGAAAATTGTAGATGTCTTCCGACATTTTGCATATTCATTTCTTGATTGGAGGGAATTTTTCAAAAAATAAATGTTAAATATTTTTAAGTTATGTAATAATATTGGTCATATTAAATCAGAACGTTGTATTAAAATAAATATGTAAATATAAATTTAAATAAATATAAACATAAAATTAATCATATATTAAGAGTCAGCATGGGTTGGGATACACTAGCTTTTGGTCGTTAAACGACATAGCTATACTGTTGAAGTATCGAAACGAGATTTGCATGTTACTTGAAGTCCCTAAAACAGATAGTTAGTTTCGGGTAGTGGGAGGCTTCGAATGGTTTTGTATTATCAATGGTGATTAGCATTCTCGAGCATGCGCTGTATACGTTGAGACTTTCGCTTCTTCCAAAACTTGAAACAAGTGTAGTCGTTACGCGACACTGACTATCGGTCGGAGGATGGTACGCTCGTTCTATTTTACCCGAGTCTTAGTTCGATAACTCTTAAGTTAAAAGTCACGTCACAACCCGCCAGAATACCGGTACCGTCTCCAATACAGCGCCACGCTCGTGTTAATCTGTCGTGACGCTTTCGATTATTATATTAGATTACGTTTTTTTCTTAATCTCTTACCACTGCACATTTTTGTCGTTGATCCCTACCTTATGTTGAATGGTCGACAGTAGTATGTGTGAGTAGAGTGTGGCCGCAGCCGGCGGTGACCATCCTCTGTCCGATGTCGCAGGTCGGGGTCGTTCCGCGCGTCGCGCTCGGCGGGCTCGTCGCGCGGCAACGTGTCGGCGCCGGCGCTCAACGCCAGCGTGTCCGCGCACCCGCTGCTGCCGCTGCCGCCGGGCTCGGACGGTACGTGCGCCCCCACCACCCCACGCTCCCCTCGCCTGTGCCGCCCGTACCACCTGTGCGTGCATACCCCGCTCTCCCCTCGCCGGTACAGCCCGTACCGTCAGTGGTACGTGCCGCGTCTCCCTCCGCCAGTACAGCCCGTACCACCTGTACGTGCGTACCCCGCCAGTGCCGCCCGTACCGTAGCGGTACGTGCATATTCCGCTCTCCTCGCCAGCGCAGCCAGTACCGCCAGCTGCAGATACGATATACACCGCCAGTACATAAAGATCACCAAAAGGGAAAGAAGGTCTTGGAAAACCAGAACATATTCTAATTGTAGGGTGTTGAGAGTAGTTTTAAGAACATAAAGTGAACCAAAAAAGACCCAGTTACACTAATAAGGTATTTGTAAATGTCTCAATTGTCCTGGGTTTCCATCTTCAAATGTTAGTGTTAATTTGGAAGCGACGACCCTATACTAGATTGATTGAACTGCGAATAATAAAGCTATGTACGCACTGCACGTTTACGCGTACGGATAACTTGAATGCAGCAGTACTTGCAGTTGCGAATGTAATACCTAGACGTTGTAGTACCTTTGCTTGCTTTATAAAATGCATACCTGTGCGCAGTCCGTACATGGCTTAAGATCCTATATAAAAATTGCGTGCTGAATCGATAACTATCAGTACAATCCACAAAGTTAAAATGACTGAACACGAACCTAATGAGAACGTATTATTTTCGCATATTCATTGAAATAATCTCGATTCTGATACCTAATTTTTTGCGCGGTAATAAGTTCAGATCGTTCCATTTCGTGGATCGGAATTTAGCAATATAACGCTATCAATGTATCATCTACCTATATGTATATGTACATATACAACAAGTGATGATTGTCCACATGTGACTACAGTGTTGGCGCAGTGGTCATTGCAACTGACTGAAGCGCTAAGCGGGTTCGATCCCCGCTCATGACAGACATCTGTATAGGCCATATGGATATCTGTCGTGGTCTGGGTGTTTGTGTTGTGTGTGTGATCCGGTCCCCCGACACGAGATGTAATGATCTTACTGGGGGGCTGTTGAGTGTGTAGCATTTATTTATGTTTATTTAGCGATTTCCCTGGAGTGGGACAAGCAACCTCACTACCTGGAGGCCTCTCTGATGATGAAGGGCTACTCGGCGGAGGAGGCGCGTGTGGCGGCGCGCCGCGCAACAACCGCTCGCCCACGCCCACCAGCTACCGCCTTCGAATCCACGAGGGACAAGGTACGGTGTTTTGGAACTTTAGTGCAAGTTTTGAAACGTTATAGTAACTTTCGATCGGTATTCTTCTATACTTGGACTATTGCCTTGATCACACGTTATAAGTACAGTAGTGAGACGGTTTTGACAATAATTAATGCTCGGTTGAGTACTCGGTATCATGTGATTAAGAGTGTTGTCCAGTGACGTGATGTTGATGTCAAAAGGGAGCACAATTATGTGCTCGTAACAATTATTTGCATACGTTAAAGATTTGAAATATTGTACATTGATATCGTAAGATCTGTCCCGTACTGTCGACGTTATCTGAACTCTCTTTTTCCACATTGTTTTTTTAAACGGTCCCGCTTCTTAACAAGCGGTACAGCAGTTAGGGTCAAACTATAGAAGCGGCTATAGCGAAATTTTTGGACAGGCGCTGACAGACAATCCAAGAATACTGAGTTAATTTTATGTTATTGAATAATTTTAAAAGTCGTATTAATGGTACTACACACTAACTCTCGATGGAACCTATTGAAGTTTGACCCAGATACGCGCTCTAGTACTAAGTTCAGTTTACATTGTTACAATTTGATTTGAATAATGTGCACCAGTAGTTTTGTAATATCTAAGTTAAGTATATTGGCAATATCAGGACATACAAAAACCTTTTATTTATTTGACGAATAATAAGTTTATGTGACGAATAATAGTTATTACTTTCTATTAGCTATTACTTTCCTAGGTCGCTGAATAGACGCGTTCGAATCTTATTGTTAGTACAGGAAAATATCTAAGAAAGTGTTTTGATTTTTGATTAGCGAAATTTTAAAAATTGGTTTGGTATATTTGTATGTACCAAAGAGGTAAAAAATTCGACAACAAACACACATAATCTCTAAAAATTTTGTTGCAAATAGAAAATATGTTTCTTTCTTTTTCAGCTAACAAAACTGTACTGCAACCAAATAGTAAGGGTCTCATTCAGAATAGATTGTGTCTGTCAAATGTTCCTAATTTTTCTTGACATCATACCTAACAACCTTCTTTGCTTTGTGTCAATATGTGGTGTTTGTTTTACCGGAAATGGAACCTTTTCACAGAATAAAAAATGTTTAACAAAAACTTAATTAGAGATATTCCTGTGTCAATTTTTTTTGCTTCCAATTCACTTTCAGCTCTTGACATAATGACAGATCGTAAACATGTATGCTGTATTTGTTATTTTAAAGTTTAAAATGTTTAGAATCTGTTGTTATGAGGATTCATATTTCAATTTTAACGCGCACTTCATCTCTCATAGCACATAACAGTTAATTGTGTTGTACCTGTTATATATCCTCAAAACAACATTGGGATAAAATTATAACTGCGTGTTATGTGTCAGGAGGGTCCAGAAGTAGTGACCCATGCCGAGGTCAATCATCATCCTATGGAGGATTCGCTTCTGCCTCATCAGATGACGACACCGTTGGTGAGTTATTTTGAACTTTAAACAACTATTAATTCCATAATAATTCCATAAATAACTGAAATAATAATTACGTAAATTATTATTTCAGTCATGTAAATATTGTTGTAATTTTTCTTTACAAACTGCATAGTGTTAGTCATTAACACTAATCATACCAACACTTGCTATATACCTATTTCTACCATAGCGGGTCAAATGACCCGACTCAATGTTTTCTACTTATTTGTATGAAATATGGTTAGGAAGGGAATAAAAATTAAATTTATTATTGTTATATTTATATTATATTATAAAAAAATTATAATAATTAAACAATAGTATTAATATTTAGTAAAATTACTTTTGAAGACAGTTTCAACCATGTATAGGCCATAAAAAAATAAATATTAAAATGTTTGCTCTGTATTTATCCGTTGCATATAAAATTGCTATAATGCTTCAAACTTTTCTTAGACCACCTCCAATCAGATCCTAAAACTATATTTGCTCTTCTAGTGCCCATGCCCGTGTTCAATTAAAACACAGTACAAATTTTTCCTTAACATTTTGCATACCCATATTCAGAGAAGAAGTAAATTTACTTCTTCTCTGAATATGTTTTGAAGTGGTGATCTTCCAGGATTGCCATCTACTTATATTTCTTTCCAAACAGATCCATCGCTCGCAACATATTATTCATTCACTTCTACTCCACTCACTATGGAACTATAGAGTAATATTATTCTGTTTCGTTTTCAAAATTTATATTCACAAAATTATTCTCTTCATCGTCAGTATCTGTAGGTTGAAATTTATTTTCATTTGCAACCTATATTATATAATACATCTTAATTTTCACAGAATTCATAATTCATATTTTTCAATAGTTTTCGACAACTCTTCCTCAATTTTAGTTATTATATTCTTAGAGCTTGTATCGGTCTTGTTTGTTTCAACACGTTTTGGGTAACATAAAATATAAGCTACTTGCTCAAACTTTCTATTTTTTCTATTTTTTTTAACACTTTAGTTCGATGTTTGGACTTTGCTATATAAGCTGTAGTAACAAACTTCAAACTTTTTTAAAAATATTATTTACAGCTATTTTGATTGTTCTACTTTACGAAACCGTCTATGCAGAATGTGCAACTTACCGACTACAATAAGAAAAGCAATATGACTCGATAAACTTATAAATCAAATGAAATGTCTCTCCGGGTCAAATGATCCGTTATGGTAGATAACGATATACTACAAGTATATCTTAAAAATTACAAAACTAAATAATATGAAATAGTGTAATAACAGTATATTAATTAGTAATAAAAATTCATGGATATGCGAAATCAATAAGGCAATAGGCAATAGGTGTATTTTCAATGTAAAGTCCTAAATGGGTCATTTGATCCGGTGCGGTATTTTTAGTGTTAAAATAATGTTTGTAACATTTGAGTGACCCAATACAACGCGTTCGCTCGCAGACATCGCCGGAGAGTACGTGGATGGCGGATGCGGAGGTCAGTGGGCGCGCGCGCGCTCCCACTCCGCCGCCTCGTGGGCC
>DVXP01003563.1:0-11185 GCA_018235645.1 Junonia grisea
TGCCGCTAGAATAATAATGATTGTTTATTGTACTCTATGTATGAATAATACTAGAAAAATATGTTCGATTCAGAATATACCACACTACTCAAAAAAAAAATATCAAAAAATAATAAATGAAAACCAATAGAGTAAGTAATTTGTAAAGTATTAATATGTAATATAATACTGTCATACTAAATAATAAAACTATTTAATAAATGTTTTGTTTAATTTGTATTCACCTAATGTGACAAGTTGGGGTTGTCACTGACAACACTACCAAAATAGGTGACAACTTTTGACGTTCTTATACTATCTACCCTGTGTCATCAGTCTAATTTATAGATAGATACAATTCTTAGATTTATCGGCTTATACTTATTTTTATAGTACCTACATTATATTGTTTCGATTAGTATGTTTTGAATATTATAATGTTTTGAATAATAAAAAATAACAGTCGAAAACAAACAGCTACAGATAAACAAAATCGTGTGACTTTTTAGAATTTAATTTTTAAAAGCTAGTATTTTTATAAGCATTAATTTATAAGTTGGGTACCTAACTAGGTACCCATTTATATTTAACTATGTATTTTGTTTACTTGCATAATTGCTTCATTAGATTATTTATATTTGTGTAGATGCTTAGCAATTAAAATTGATTACATAAGATATTAAGAAAAACTTAAGTAATTTTAATTTACATGTCAAGGATACGAGAAAGATCTCTTAAATTGTAATTAAAGAAATTGTCGTACACCGGCGCCCCTTCTTACTGTCGGTATAGCAACAAGTGACGGCGCAGAAACAGGATTTTGCTTTTTACATTTTCCTTATAGTTATCGTTACCTCAGTTATTTTAATTCATTATGTTTATATGTTTATACTATAAATCTTATTTGTTATAAATACTATTGAATAGTACATTACAATTACCCACATTAAATATTTCATTACAAAGTGGCCATGGCTGATCTCTATTAAAATAAATATGTACCCACCTAAGTATAGAAAATTTAGTATACCTAGGCATTTATTTTAGAAACAATTTTCAAACTCTTTCAACAGATTTTAATTTATTATTTGATAATTATACAATTAATAAAAACTTCCAGAGTAGCAGGATTTAAGTCCGCACCTTCTCCAAACTGACTGTGCTCAGAGTAGTCAAGCTATCATCAATTATTTCCTATTCATATCAAACCTTTATTACTTTTTAAGCTGGCTAAATACTCCTTGTCCTCCGGTGCAATAAATGCTCATGGGCAGCGGTGATTACCTAACATCAGATAACAAAGTTGCTCGTTTGTCGGTTATTATCATAAATAAGGAAAACACTAAAAAATTCGTCCAAACACGAGTTCGGTTTCACTTCAGATTTACGATCAACAGGTTCAGGATATCAACAGGTTGTTGGCTGCTTGTTTGTAGAATCTATGTTACTGTTTGAAGGATGTATTCTTCATCCGATGTACTTTCTATGGATGGATAAAGCCCCATCTTTTCTACTATATCCGTAGTTTAGTCTTTATTTTGATGACACAAACACACTTATAGGTTATCTGCTTCTACAATTACTTGAAGTATCTGTTCGTTTACTTATTTTTCTGAAAAAGTATGAAGGGAGAGTAGGGCAGACACGTGTAAGCGGGGTGGCAGTGGGAGACAAAGAGCGTGGAGGCTGCAATCTGAGTGGTGTGGGTATCAAAACCAGTCACGTACGCAGTTTGCTATGTAAATTCAAAAACTAACTGTAGCCAAAATATGTATAAAACAATATTGAATAAAATTATCCATAAAAGAAAGTCTTTGGTAAAATTGTCTATTATTTGATCGTATCCTATTGTTATAGACAATCCTAGACAGAGATATTAGACAAGCTTTACACAGAGAATACTTACAAATTTTTAATAAATATAGTGATGGTTAATATAACATTGTGAAATTGTGATTAATATAATTCATATAAAAGTTACAAAGAAAATCCAGATTAAATTATAAGAACCATTATCACAGATACTATCTGTATGTAGGTACGTCATACCAAACAAAAAAAATATTTTATTGAAAATATAATAGAGATTATTTAACTGTGAGAAAAACCAAGTGTCTTTTAAATTTCATCATTGTGTGTCAAGTGTTTGCCCATTTACTTTACTAAAAAAAGGATATTTAACTGAATAGGCACCAATTTTTTTTATAACTATTGACTTTTTATGATCTTGTCACTATATTATAAAGAGGGGAAAGAAACCAATAACTGGTCGGTATTTTTAGTTTATTTACGATTTTCTTAAAAATGTTGCAGCTATACCGTTAAATAAATAATTGTTTTATTATTTGTATCGGCTGAATAATTTTCTAATTGAAAATATACAAAATTTAAATTCAATACGCAGATTAACAATAATTAACTAACAGTTTAAGATTAAAATAAATATACAGGAACTACGATAAGAACTACAGCTGGTCTCTATAATAGACACACGTCCACGTCCGTAAGTACTGTCACACGGTACACACGGTAAGTTCTGTCATAATAAAGTATCACAAGTAATTCTAATTGAGAATCATCAAGGTAATATCAGATAATCAGCAAGATAAATAAAAACCACTTTCTCATCAATAACAAATACAAATATCGTGTTGGGGCTCATTTAAATGCTCTCAAGGGACATTTTAAATCGACTTCAAAACGTAATGAGATTATCAATTCGATGTGTATGTATTAAATTTTGTCAGAATTGCTCAGTTAGTATACCAGATTCTAAGTACGTGTGCCAAATTTCATAAGTGTATGTATGTTTGTATATTTGTATGTTTGTCCGCTCATTTTCCTACAATATTGACCCGATTTTGATGATTCTTTTTTTTATTGGACTTACTCAAACTCCGAACTGACATTTATTTACAGAAAAGCTGAATATTTAATGCTGCACTTTTTTGCTGAAGAAAGCCAGGATCTTCTAAACCGATAACCGGAGATAAAATATATTTTCATTAAATATAATACACCTTTACCGTCTTGAGCGGCCATTGAACGACTTTTTTCTTTTGCTATATAAATCTGCCTAAAAGTCACGAATTGTATGTTTGAAGAGAAAATGCAAATTAAAGCATTTTAAGAAATGATAACTTTTTCTACTAAACTTACGAGTTTAATTTAAACCTTATAAACCTTAAGTTCATTGATAAACATTTTTTTGAAGTTGGTTTTAAAAGTGCCAAACACGACTAAAATACGTTTAATAATAATTTGACTATTAGGTAATATTACTCGTAAGTAATAAGACTATATAAAAATGGTGTTTCTAATTGTCCAACAGTTCTTATTCCAGTCCCCGCAAAGTTTAAATCTTGAACACTTTTTGGTTCGGTTAAAACATTACGAATAGTTATTTCAGAAAGTGGTCTAATTGCTATAAGTGTAAGTATATGACTAGGATTCTTCAAGCCATTCGGTATTCTTTGAATTTTTTGTAGGTATATGGTCTTACCCTAACGAAAGGTCTTCGACAAGTTGATTTTAATTGCTTTCGAAAAACAACTAATAATTGATCCATTATTAATTGGCAAAATACCACGATTAACAATTAATTATTTGTTATTTATACCGGATTAATTAATTGTTAGTTGTCAGTTTTCACAATTGATCAGTTATTAATTGAGATGTGAATTTAAAAGTAATTAATTATTAATTGTTAATCGTTTCTACGATTGACATTTGCCCAATACTGGGTGTGGGCAAACACACTATCTATTCGAGGGAAGAGCTGTTTCTGAAATATTAAGCTTCAAAGTGTCAATTTTTCTTAGAGTCAAGTATCCCACACCTCTATCTACCTACTAAACTTGCTTCTAAAAATTTGGAAAAATTCATTATAGTAGCACATATACTTATAATATAACGAATTTTACAGGAAAAATATCACAGCTAAGTGGAATTTTACAGTTAGGTATCGAGTTATAGTCGACCTAAGTAAAAAGAAATATTTCACCCACATTGAAAATTGTTAAGATTTTTATTGTTAAGAAATAAGTTTATTTTCTAGATTAAATAATTGATTTCCGCATGTTATGATGGAAACTACAGAACCCCTTATGCGCGTGGCTTGACATGCACTTGGGACTTGGCCAATTATTTTCACGAAAATTCGGCGAACAGAGGAGTATGATATTTGGCATAGTCGAAGCTTATATGGAGAAGGATTCATAAAGTTAGATAATATTTTTTAAATATTAGTTGCAGTAAATAATTATGTTGAATTGTAAAATAAAAGTTTCACATATCGCACCCGTGAAAGAAAAATCAACTAACTCAAAATATCTACCACTTCTAAAATTGCTCTAATGTCTAAAGTTTTAAAGTGCATTTTCAGGTACACACATTTTTTGACTTGGTTGACTCTTCTTCTAGGGGTGCGATATTTTGGCACTGCTACAGGAATACCTTTAATAATAGGTACTATCAGTCACAATATTGTCAGATATCAAGGAGTCAGATTAAAATAATAAAAAATAAAATGAGTGTCTTAACTTAAAAGGTTTTGTGGTCGATTCTATCGACCACAGACAGACCTCTAGTTTAAATTAATTGCTAATGTAATCGATAGGTACAATTTTATTGTTATTTAAAATCTCATCATTCGATTCCACTACAGCTTACATTATTAGGTAATGCTTAAAAACATACTATACTCGTAAATATTTATTACAAATCTACCTTAGAAACCAAACTATTGGTCACTTTATAAAGCTTTGGCCACCCTGTCATTACAGTGCCTACAATTTCCGATTCATTAATTGTATTTCTTTTTAATTTTATTAAAAAAAAACAACACCGAAATATCCACTAAAATAATTAGTACATAATTATATTACATTGTATGTAGGTAAATAAGGACACGTTTCCGGCACACATATGCACACAAAGTTATAACTCATCCTCATCTTCCTAGCATTTTTCCGGACTTTTACCAGGGTTTGCTAATTATTTTAACCTAGGTTTTGACTGGTTAGTGATTTTTACACGAAGCGATTTGTGTGACCTCCGCAACCCCGAGGGCCAGCCAATAACCTAACTAATCAAACTCAATACGTTGTTGACTTACAATTCGCTCTGGCTTCATACGGTCTAAACAAAGTTTATAAAAAGGTAAAAATATAGCCTACGTCAATCTGGAGTAATGCACTCTATTTTTTAAAGATTTTAAAACAACGAAGAATTGTCATCATTAATAATATGTGACAATAATAATGAAATAAATGAAAATGTTATATTATTAGGTATCTACGTACCTATATGCAATTAAATAAGTTGATTTATATTAAGCATAGGTATAGGTATGTAGCTATCGAATTGAAATTTTAAAATTCACGTACATCTATTTTAAGAAAGTATAAAGAATAAATAACATTTCTAACAACAAAAATATTTACCGCATATCATGTAACTATAATATAATTTTCATGCAGGAAAGTGAGATTGAGTCGTTACTTTGAGGCCGACAAGTGCTTTAAGGTTATATAGACAATAACAGGAGGTTACTTTGTCTATTTTAACTGTAATTATGTTGTTATTTACAATGTAATTTTTACCGACGAATTTTTGAAAATATTGTGATCATGTATTCCAAAATGATTATATTCTTGCTTCATTCTTGGTATATTTATTACACAGAGTGAGTCGGACAAAAGATAGAAGACAGGTGCGCGGGCGCAGCTGATCCATTGCTCGCTTGTACGTCGTTGAGTGAACTCGCCTTTTTACATTGGATATTTTCCAGAGAACTTTTATTCGTGAGTATTTCTTTTTATATTCGATATTATAATAAATAGGTTTTGTAATTAAAAAAAATAATAAAACTTATTTTTTATTATAATTCTGCTAGCGCCCTTAGCTTTACATGAAAAATGTATATATTTTAATTTTTCTATTTTAATATTTCGGTATTTTTTATTTTTCTATTATAATATGTATTGGTGTTCAGACATTAAATATGTTGATAATTTTTCGGATTTTCTTCGTAATTTATAAAATAATTAGCAACCGCCAGCGACTTCGCTATATCTATTACATATTATTTTGAATATAGTATGTGTAAAATTTATCTTTTTATCCATTTTTGGATGAAAAATTCACATTTTTTAGTGAGTCTCAGTGAGTACACAAGGAATATTGTTAATAAATATGACTGCTGCCGAAAAAAATCTTAAGTGCTAGAGATGTCCTGGAAGATTTATTTTATAAAAATATGAATATTTTCAAATTTAAAATGGACTGACTATATTCAAACTAAAACAATGAAAATATTAAAAAATTAACATTTTGAATTCAGTATTAGAAGTAAGGAATAATGACGTAATAGGTCTTTGTGTGTACAACAAACACGTTTCCCATGATCCATGTGAAAAAACATTAAAATTCTAAGCAATGTTTTTATATGTGATACAAAAACAACTAACGTTTATTAGAAATCTGTAATTATTTCTGTTTTTTTTTCTTTAATGATTTATTTACTTTTTTAATTATTTCAGTTTTTTTTTTATTCTTATTATTATAACATCAATTTGAATTATTAGAAGTACTATTTGAATTATTATTAGAAGTAATTACACAATAATATTAGATTATTCTAGAAAAAATAAAATGGTTACAATATAACCGCCAAATTGTTATACCTTGAAAAAAATGTTGATTGTCAAGTATAGTAACATTATAAATTTATTTTTTCATTTCCGTAACAAAATTTCCGCGAACTTTTTTTTCTAGCGAAACCTTATTACGAAAATAACCATATTATATAACTAAACTAAATTTGTCGATGTTCTTTAGTATAATGTTATGATATGTTATGGTCGTCCCACATTCATGAGTAGTGCTAACGGTGACAAACTACGCACTTCACCGATTATTTAACATCAACTTCAAGAATATTTATCATTCAATGCCTATCATTTTTTATTTTTATTTTTTCTTTCATTAAAAAATACTTATTATTAATAATAATATAATTAGATTTCTGTCCCATAAAGGTACATGTGTATTTTGTATACATACGCGTTTATCTCTTTTTATCCCTTTAAGGGTGGAATTCCGTTAAACTTACTATAATTGATGGATCCTAATACACACAAGGAACTTGCTAAATAATATATATGAAATCTCCAGGACTTACTGTTCCAGATATATAATTACGAGTCACCATATCACAACGAACCTATTTTATACATGTACAAATGTATAATTGTATATATTATGTACATAGATTTGCTTGCGACCTTTAGTTATTTTATACCGAAGACTTCCTGAAGTCCACATAGGCCTTAAAATTGTTGCTATCAATATGAAATGTAGGTAGAATCACGGAGCGAAATACCGTGCTATTAAAAGTTTATATAATGTTACCTAAGAATACTTTTTACTTTTTAAATTACATAATTAGTAACCTTAAAAATAAAGCTTGCAATAAAACAATTACTCCATAACTCGTTAAAAGCTTTAATCTCTACGGAGGTTTTGGAAAAATAGCAGGATTTCTTTAACAATTTAGTTATTTCAACTCAATTTTTCAATAGTGGTGACAATACTTTTGCCAATATTCTCACCACTATCCCATACCAAAGAATTACGTATTACATTATATTGAATTACGTGTATTTTACTAAAAATAATTGGCAAAAGACAAAATATTATTAGTACTTATACAAAATACGTTTACTAATTATAGTGTTCTAATTTATTGGAGTAATTACTTTATTTTAATATATTTTACATTCTGAAGTTTAAAAACAAGAAAAAAATTTATAATCTTATAAACATTTGAACGTCTACGAACCTGAGAGTCAAATTAAAATATATATCTTGTATCGAAAAATTACTTCATAAGTATGATTGATAGAATGTAGTAAGTTTGTTTAATATCATGAGTTGATGAAAGTCGATAAAAGTTCCACGTATGTAAGTATGTAGAAAATACAGGAACCACACCGACTTGTTAATATAATTTGCATGAGTATAACAAGTAACTTAAAACAATAACCGACTTTTAAAGTATATATACTGATAAGGAAAGTGTAAAGTTTTCAATTTTTTTCAAATTTGTATTGACAAATGAATGAAGCCCGAACTTAAGGCGACTGCTAATGTCTAGTCGCTCTAATGATTTTTAAAATTTTACGTCTGGAGAGTAGCATCAAGCATCAAGATCCTTTGAAAACCTACTTTTTTGGAGTCGGTCAAAATGGGACAAGACGAATTTTTATAGGTTTAATGAAAAATCCTGTGAACAAAAAAACTTGGCAACCATGTAGATAGTCTTAGTCGTTAAAACCGATAACAGCGCATTCAATGTTGAACTTGACTTTTTTTCACATTTGTTTTGGTGGGTTTCGTAAGATGCAGTAATATATTATTTAAGTAAAAAATATACGAATATTATTATATACAAGAATTGTATATGTTTAGTCTTATCTATAACGTTAGCAAACATCTATTTATTTCTCGCTCACACACATGTACCGGCAATTAGAAAAACCTGATGTTTATATTACGGATGCGTCTCCTTCAAAAAACCTGATTTCGTAAAAACAATTATGTTTTTGTTGGTAAAAATATTATTGTATTATATTGCATTATTTCACCACATTCAAAGTTAAAATTTTAAGACCAAATAGGAACAATCGTTATTTTTTTAGTTTTATAAACAAACTTAAAAAAAAATTAACAAACTTTTAAAAAAGCAGCCGGTTTTGTCGGTTTACTTTTGTGCAAAGTTATTATTTAACACTTTTAAGCCACACTTCATTAATTAGAAAACATATTAAAATAATCGAATTAGAAGTAAAAAATTCTGGTGATCATTTGTGGTGTTCATTATCAGTTCCAATTCATCAAATGCTACTTTTCGTAAGCAAATGGAAAATGAAATCGCAAAATGTGTGCCAACAGTTTTTGAAGAGTTCCCTTTGTTTCTCCAATCCCATCATCAGATCCTGATTTCCTTACAATACGACGACATGGGGGAATTGTCGAAATCGGTCCAGTCGTCTTCTTGTAATCGGTATAAATACATAATTACGTAATACATAAAATAAGTACATATTTAATAACTTTACTGTGAACGCGAAAACTTTATTTAACGTTTTTATAAAATATTGTTAAATAAAATTTTGAACACATTACGTTTTTATTTTAATAATACTTCCGTGTTTTTACATTTTAACCTTTCTTCGCAATTTTTTCATTTTTTTACCGTTTAAACCTCCCCTGTGCTTCCACGATTATTTCAAGACTAAAATCAGCCAAATCGGTTCAGCCATTCTCCAGTTTTAGCGAGACTAACGAACAGCAATTCATTTTTATATATATAGATTTTAAACGAATTTTTTTGTTAGCTTAATTGTTTAGTTGTTTTTTTCCATTAGTATTTACACGTATATGTACTATAAGATTATGTTTTTAGTATTGCGAAATGTGGTATGTTTTTATGCACATACCTAGTAGTTTTATGTCTAACAATTAAAATAAGTTATATGATTTATCTAAGCTGTTATTTTAAAGAGCAAAGATTTGTATGTGTGTAATGTATCTCACATACATACACATTGAGTATGTACGCACTCGTACATGTATGTGTAACGTATAAATTCAAAAAAGTACCTACGGTTTCGAAAAATTATTTTACCATTATGTACATTATCCCTGTATGTACGCTGTGTTACATAATCATGGATTTATATTATTTTAGTAAATGATTGTACGTTACTTTGTTAATAGTTAGCTAGCAATTATGTAATAAGGGCATTGCATGTAGGTATGAAGAAATTGAAGCTATTATATTGATCGAACTATATTAGACTATGAAATGTTAATTTATGTTCACATATCACGCGACCAGTTTGTCCATAGTTACTATAAGTATACACACCATAAAAATAATTACCATGGCGTCGTTAAATCTAACATTTTTTTAGATAAACTCTTAGCTATTTAATTTTGACTGTTAATACGAAATATTCAAAGGGAATACCTATAATGAAGGTAGTTTGGGATTTAGTGGCTATTTAAAATCAAGTAGTGTTAGTTGATAAGGTATATGACATAAATAATAAACATAACCTTTTCTCTTAATACCTTTTCTATTAATAGGTTAACTATTAATAAGACCTAAACTATTGGTATTTGATCTCAGGGTTGACTATTATTATTTTCGTAGAAATAAGAAACGTATAAATTTTTGATAATAAATAATATTCAATTTCATCAAAATAATAAAAATTTATAATTCAAACTCGAGATTTGATTCAAACTTGATTATTTTTTAATAACAAACCAGAATGTGAACCAGCTAGTATAATTATTCCAGTAGGATCAGGAAGTGCTCTAACTTGAAAATATCTGCAGCCTGAACGTGAATAAGGCGTAGAAACCACTAATTAGATGTTAATAAAAATCGGAATAACGAACAAGGTATTTTGTCATATAAGTTTCATTTCCCGAAAAAAAAAATTATATTATTTTAATTAATTACGATAACTCGTTCCAGAAATAATATAGCGTTAATATCAGAATAAATCATGAATGCATAACATTATAAAAAAGTTAATGTAAGACGAATCTTAATGTTCTAGAAAATAGTTTTGTGTGGAACACATTTATCGTGTTATAGGGTTCCCAACCGTACTGTTTTTCCAAGACTTTTTCTGGTTTTTATTTCGGCCTGGGCTTACTGGTATAATTTTTAATATGTTCCGGGGTTTAAATTATAAAGCCACCAAAAGAAATAAATAATTTAAAAACCTAGTATTTGCAGTTTGGATATGGCTACCCTAGTGCATTAGCATTTTACAAGCTGGATTTTTATGTACGTCATATTATTTTGGCCTAATAATCATATTAGTCTTTAAAGTCATATTTGACGGAATTGATTTGTTAATAAAATTTTAACCTGTTATAAAATTTAAGCAAATTTTATTTAAAAAAATGATTTCTTTTAAATTCAATCCATTCGTTATAGCCGCAAACACTTAAAGCCTAGTCTACATCGGAATTGTTTATATTTAAGTATATAGGTACTTTATTACATAAAATTGTCTAGATTTTATGAGAAACTAGCTGACCCAGCGAACTTTGTTCCGCCTTAATGGTAATAAATAAGCAGATTTTTTTATTGATTTCTTACAAATATCAAATTGTCATC
>DVXP01003564.1:0-11184 GCA_018235645.1 Junonia grisea
AAGGAAGAATGATGATGTTGAGTTACATAGTTAATTCCTTATTAATAACTATATTATCTTTAACATATTAACAAAACTGTATTTTTTTTTTGTTTATTCGAACTATTCTTTGGCTAAATTGAACTGGATAGTATGACTTGAGTTCTTGAGTCGTGGACAGTAGCTAATAAAAATGACTTTGTTCTAGTTACACAATAGAGTTATTAAATGTGCTAAATTAAAAAAAAATCCATAACTTAAAGCTATAGAAAACATTGATCTAAGAAAATTTTTGCGCAAACAGTGAAGACACTCGTGTACACAACTGTACTTACTCAATTTGCGCAGTAATGACAAATCCGGATGACGTACGTGAATCAATCAGCGAGACGTGGACAAATACGAGTCGGGACGGTCCCGAGTCCCGACAAATTGCCGTCCCGCTGCAATCCCGCTTGTACGATTTAAATGCAGGAAATTGAATTCATTGGTAATGTATTTCGTATTGCTTACTTTGTGTACAATAGTTGGGATACAAATGATGGCTATTTTGAAACGTCGCATAAATTATTATTGATTTTTTTTTATGAACAGCAAATAAGGTTATTCGTGAGAGAACGAAAGTAACCGGCATAGCTCGCAAAATTAGCAAGCTGAAGTGGCAATGGGCAGGCCATGTCTGCCGCAGGACCGATGGCCGTTGGAGCAGACGACTCCTGGAATGGAGACCGCGTCTTGGCAAACGTAGTGTAGGACGCCCTCCGGCCCGCTGGACTGACGACATAAGCAAGGTTGCCGGAGCAGGCTGGATGAGGGTTGCGGAGGATCGGGAAGGTGAGATGAGCTACCTACTCTTATATTTGAACTTGGAAAATATAGATCTTATAGAAATAAAATTATAAAAGCTTAGCTATAAGAGATATTTGAGCTCTATTTAGTTTGCACTAAGTGCTCATCTTACGCACCAATCTTTGAGAAACTCAAGAGTACCTAGTATATTGACATAAGATGCACCAATTTTTAATACCACGTGCAGATTAATACTACCTACGTAGTATATGTTTATACAGAGTGTACATCAAACTAAGATTATGCAAAAGACAATAAACTTTTATTTAGAAACCATCAAGGGACTACCATTGACAGGTAACCGATGTTCTAAGGAGCAGGTATCATAGGCTTTTTTTCGTTCCACGGAAAAATGAAATTGTTAAAACGTTAAAAACGTTAGACGCGGATGAAGTCGCGGACAGTATCCAATATTTACATAGAAGTAATAACGCATAAAACAATCACTTGCCGCGACATAACCGGAACGCGGCCAACCGTTACCAATCCTGTGTTCAGCGGCTCGAGATCTAACCCTCTAATGCAATTACACAGGCCTCCTCAATATGCACAGGCCAAATATTTGCTAGCTGATTAAAAGTCAAAGCTGTCGTGCCCCGGGCCTATATTAGGCAGGGATCTTCCGCTAGAGCGATCATAGGAACGTTTAAATTACTATGTTGTGACAGTCGCCTTTTATTGTTTGCGTTTGATTAAATCGGTGGTCGTAATTTGGAATTTTTCGTGTGGTTGAAATTGTTTTTTTTGTGTTTAGTATCTCTTTTTTTTGGTGTTTGAATGTTTTGTTTCATAACTAATCATTCTTAGATAACAGATAAGTAAGTAGTAATTTTTGTCATTAAGTTTCCAATAAGTCAGTAGCTTCGTTTATTAATTACATTTTGTTTTTTATTTTTTTAGCTACAAATTGACGACGTCTGTGAGGCAGCGGTCAACACGCCTGCCTGCACCGTGGAGGCCCCGGGTTCGATCCCCGGCCAGGTCATGATGGAAGACGATCTTTTCCTGAGTGGCCTGGGTCTTGGATGTTTATCTATATATTTATCTATTATAAATATAGTGTCGTCGAGTTAGTATCCCATAACACAAGTCTCGAACTTACTTTGGGGCTAGATCAATCTGTGTGATTTGTCAGTATTTATTTATTAGGTTATAAAATTTTTATTATATCTAGGCTAAAAGTGAGATGCATCGTAAAATTTTGTCGATTCTACATCGAATCAGTTATTAGGAAATCGTTTAATGTTTGAGTTATTTAGGTTTTGATCTGAAGTCTAGAAATGTTTGTGCGTCACGATTTTTATGTCAGCGTAGGTGAGACCGAGAATTTTATTGTTTTTAACCGACTTCAAAAAAGAATGACGTTTTCAGTTCGACTTTTCTGTGTGTTTTCGATTCTGATTTTTTTAGCATTTCAAAATTTTGGTTCTTTCAAATTGCTCTCAATTTTTGTCAAAATCATTTCTGTAGTTTGTTTTAAATCAAATTAACTAAAAACTACTTCAAGTAAAGAAAATATCGTATTTTGCGTCTAAAATCGGTTCTGGGAAAGACTATTTTTTATATGTAAAGAGTATGAAATAATTAATTGATAATTTTCTCTTTTTTTTTCTTTAAATTGCAAACATCCTCGGACTCTTATTTATGCCCTTTTATATCCCCTCATTATTACCCATACCTTAATTATAAAAGGTAGCACCTCTGACGATGAGCTTGCGTTTATCAAAGCAGTTGCAGGCGCTTGGCGACGCGCCAACGATTTTATACTGTGGTGTAGTTTCTGCGGTACAGCGGAATAGAAGATTTGGATTTATTGCTGAAAAATTACTGGGTTATTAGTAATTTAGTATTATATCATAGACTAATATGAGTTATCTGATGTTGTAAATTTGGTGTTCTTTGAAGTTGTGCTGTAAAGATTTTCGTTTTATGATAAAAATATGCTAGTATGATTCATTCTATAATTTACATATTCTTAGATTTTCGGATTATACACCTAACTAGCTGACCCGGCAGACTTCGTTTTGCCTCATTTTAGGGAACTATAAAAAGGCTGTTTTTAGAGGTTTCTCGGCAATTATTTGATTTTTTCTCGCCTTTTAAACCTTCCCTAGAACTCCACGAACATTTCAAGACCAAGATTACATAAACCCGTTCAGCCATTCTTGAGTTTTAGCAAGACTAACGAACAGCAAATCATTTTTATATATAGAGATTATAATTATAATGAAAGGGTAATCTTCTATTATTATTTTTAATGTTGTTACAAATTTTGTCATTTTTAGAGTATTCGTTTATCCTTACACCGTTTTAATGTACAAGTAAAGTGTATTTATCACGAAGACGACGGCACTTCTTGTAAGCCGCGCTCTCGGGTAGAGATCGTATTGGAATTCCGAAAATTGGGATAAATTCGTCGCGGTTATAAATGGAACTTATCTTCAGTTATGAGGTTATTTACTTGGAAATGTTATGTAAGACTAGTTGGTGCACGTGGTTTTACATGTGGTTATGGTTATCGTTTAGATCTTGTGAGTTGTAATGTAGTGTAATATGGCCTATAGCATTCCTTTTAAAATGACCTTTATAATGCAAAAAGAATTTTTCGTCAGTCAAAGACAGAAAATTTTTGTTACTCTAGTAAAAAAGTAGTGTTTTATGACATACTTAGATTTCTTTAAAGTCATTCTTTTGAACTGTGGACTTTGTTAGAGATTTTCATACGTCTCTTAAATGCTAATTCCTTAGAAAAAAGCAAACAATTAGGCTCCTAATTTTCCACTAAAAAAAAAAGGAAACATTTACAGATCGTTAAAATGTCAATTAGGTATAGTAAGAATTTAGCCACAAATCACAAAAGAATTACATAAAAACCTATCGAAATCCTCAATAACATTTGCATTTCGGAATCACCTCATATAAAAATAACGCAAGTTATAAAGACCTGCGAAAGCAAACACGCGATAAACAGATGGGATTAAAATGCGAACTTTATTACCGAAACGTGGAATTTTACCGCAAATTTGGTGTAGGTTGGATTCTTGTTTGATTACCATGTTGTACTTGGTCGCAGCTTACGTATATTTTTGAATACAAATTTTTTGGCACTTTTTCACACTGAGAGGTTGAATTTAGAGAAATCCATTCTTTGTGGATCTTTAAATTTCGGAAGAAATAGTAATTGTGAAGCAACAGCCTGTAAATGTTCTACTGCTGGGCAAAGGATTTCTCTTCTTCTATAAGAAGAAGGTTTAGAGCTTAATCCACTATGTTGCTTCACTGTGGTCTGGCAGAAGGAATATTTCTCTCAAATCCCAAGTTTCTTAAGTGTTTAGGTCCAACAGTTAATTCACGAAATAGTGTCCGTAATATCACAAATAATTTAGCGTAGTAAGCAGTTGCTTGCATTATCGGTACTCACGCATATGTAAAATATGCTACCGACTAACTATATACTGAAAGACAAACCACACAGTTGCCAACAACAAAAACAGTATTTTTGTAAAATACAAATTCGTTTCCAGGTAGACATTTAATTAACTATGGCAACCCATCCATTGTATCCAATGCACACGTTTATCCCATTTCGTCAATAAATCGATACGCGACGTGGAGGCTTAGCAACCGTATCAATTAAACGTCAGACCACCACTCACAGATAGAGTATCAGTGAGTGCTTGAAATAACCGGATGTTGGGATTAGTGGTCTATTTAAAACATTGTTTTTGTTATGGATACAGTTAAAGTAATTCCATATTTTGACTATATGATTCGGTGATTGAGTTGTTGGTGTCGAGACAGAAGACAGAGATATGTGCAGTCGTATTACTATTATTGTCTTCAGAACTATCTTCTACAGTTGATTTTTGAGACAAAAATGGTTAAATCATAAATTTTGATGGTGAAGACTTTTGTTTTATCTTTAGACTAACCATTTAGACACACCATTTTAGAATGTCATTTACTAAGGTGTAAAAGACAATACTTGATACATATCAATTTTGAAAATGAAAAATTCTTGTGGATCTAAAGCTATATTAACGTTTCAAACGTTCCATTCTAGAATTATATCGAGTTTTACTGCAAATCTATAACTGTGGTTTTCCCCATCTACAACATTCTCTATCACCAATAACTCCAAATCAATCCCCACTTATCAATCCTAATAGATCAATCTTCACAAACTATCGTCCATTATCTCATGATTTGAGAATCAAAAGAAGTGGCGATCGTAAACACGTTTGTTTCGCATCAGACCGCGTTAACTCATCAGGGTATTTTCATAGCTGAACGATCAATTATTTTAAGACTTTATTCATCACGGTTTTAACAAGGACGTATTTGATGGCTATATTTCTTTATGTTGCGTCTGTTCTCGCATTTCGATGTATAACATGTTCTCGTGTCACGTCTGAAAATTCAATTCAAATTCAAATTCAAATTCAAAATATTCTTTATTCAAGTTGGCTTTGGGAGCTCTTTTGAATCGTCAGTTTACATTTTTTTTTAATCTACCGCCGGTTCGGAAGGTAGATCCTAGCCGAGAAGAACCGGCAAGAAATTCAGGGAATGCATGACTATCTTTAAAAACATGACTTTTATAAGTGTTTTTGAAATGATCGTCTTAAATTCTATGTTATGAGAGATTATTTATTCCTTACAAATGCTTTTTAATGTATCTTTTAATGTATTGTCTTTTACATTTTAATAATTTTCCCATCCTTCTTTTATCAGAGTTTGAATCAATCTTTTAGGTGTTATTGGATATTTGACGGATATGACATAATAAGTTTTTACAAGGAGCGATTGCAATCTGACCTCTGTGATCTTGAGGATTACGGAGGTCGAACAAACTAGTACAATGGTACCTTTGAATAAAAATGATGAATGGATATAGAAAATTTAGTATCTGCTTCGTCGTCGTCAGCCAATCGCAGTCCACTGCTGGACATAGGCCTTCCCAAAGTTTGCGCCAAACATCCCGATCCTCCGCAACCCTCATCCAGCTTGCTCCGGCAACCTTGCGTATCTGCTAGTGATAACAATATTACAGTTAACATGACCTTAAAAACACCACTAGAGATATCCACAAGAACAGCTTGGATTTAGAAACAAATGTTTCTTCAAATACGAACATCTAAAATCATTGACGCTGTAGGTAAGTGGATTTGCTGTGCCCCTACTTTACTATAATGGTTATGCATTTTGTTGCCTTTAAGGAAAATTAGCTATGATATACATTGATGTATATATTAGTGGTTTTGGCTTAAAACAAATCCAATACTAATAAAAGTCTCACTTTTCCACGGCGTACGTTATGATTCATAGATATTTTCCCGCCGTCCGTGACCCAAAACCGTCCTATTTCCGCCGCGGTCGAAATGTCGAAATTCACCATCTCTCATCCGATCATCATCACCAAGAAAAACCGATTTTATTCTAATTGGTGTGAAAAATGTACGTTCTGTTTGTTTTCGGCGATTCAGGTTGCCCTTGATTTTTATATTGTTTTGGTATACCTATATTTTATTGGTATTACGGTTCGGATTCTTTGTTATTCTGATGTGTAAGGAATTTGTTTATTTTATCTATATTCTAAGGCATGTCTTTAAAACATTTTGTAGATGCGTAAAATGGTCATTTTTTGATCTAATGTTTGTATGTTTTCTATGAACTAGGAAGTAGCTGAAATTAGTATGGAGAGAGGGGGGTGATCTAATAAATTTTGGGAGCTATTGGATCAACATATTTTATTAAGCTTTTTGGGAATCGTGAGTCATAAGTATCTGTTTTTGTTTATAAAAGTTATTTTTCTCACACAATTTCATTTCATTCAATATTCTGAATTGAAACAAAACAAAATGTTTTGTCGGTTTGTCATGGAGCTAAGATTAAATTGCTTGCATGTGCTGAATTTAGCGTCAGTATCATTTTCAGTTCTAGGATGAGAATGAGGAAGAGTCTATGACCTAGGAATGCCTAGGCAATAATAAATCATAGGAAATATCTCTAAGTGATGTTGTCTAAATATTTCAAAACAATTTTCGTGGCCACTATTTTGTTTACGCGAACTTTGGATATGGCGAATATTTTGATGTTTCCGGGAAAATTATTTCATGTCCGCTGCTAAGGTTGTGAGTGAGTTTCATTATAATGCGTGATAAATAAAATATCATTTAAAAATGTGAAAAGGTAACATTTCTTACCTAAAATGGGAAGTCGAAGAAATCATTCTTTTACATAGAAATTGCCTCAATCGGTTTGTAGATTCAGTTTTATGGTTATATGCGAGAGAGTGCTAAAAACATCATCTTCATAGCATTTTCTCGTTTCTTTACTAGGGTCCGTTTATTGGTCTACTTTATTTTTATTTATACACAGCGATTTAATCTGACCCGAGTGAACCTTTGAAATATGCAATTACCCATTTACCAACCAACCAATCAAGAACAGCTGACTTTTTTTGAATTTAACTCGATTTTTATTTACACACGTCATTATTGCATTTGCCTATATCAGGGTTGCTAATATTTCTAGTTTCTCAGAACATTTCCTGGTTTTCTAAGGACCATTCTGCTTTTCTAAACACGTGAGACCAAAAAATGGTCACCGGTTGCTAAGCGGAGTCATAGTCTTTGGCAAGATTATTTTGGATTTTCAACTTTAATACCTAGTTTTTCCAATTTGGAGCTGGTAATCCTATAAATAAATATAAATAGTGCGTATATATCACGGATGTTCAGTGATAACTCAGTAAATATTTTCTTCACATTGAATCTTTCAGCGGGAAATTCCTAGCCGTTGACAAACTCCGTCGCTTGCCAAGACTTTTGACAAGTTCATTTTTCAATATTTTTGTTATTAATGAAAGTATAAAGATAATGAACGATGGTGACTGAATCACTTCCCGCGTTTAGTTATTCGTGGAATAGGTTAGAAAGAGTTGGGTTTAATCGAATTTATATTCGTAATAGATTATTATTAGAAACAAGTATTTTAAACACACACACATACCAACAAACTCTCGTAGAGCTTGTTGGTATGTGTGTGTGTTTGTCAGTTAATACCTAATATTGTAACAGTTTTATGAATTTAGGTGTAAAATGTACGTAGACATGTCTGTATGTTAGGGGTCGTTCAAGTATTACGTAACGCAATTATTAAAGATTTTAGACCCCCCCTCCTCCACATGTTACGCACCGTAACGTTTTACAAGACCCTCCCCTCCCCCCAAACTGCGTTACGTAATACTTGAACGAACCCTTAGAGATAGAGCTCTTTTTCAGCGGGTAAAATCGGATGACACAGTAAGTGTAGACCAAATAACATATCATATTTTTGATATTACTACAACATAGACGTGATGGTTAACGGTATTATTAGAACGGTTATTGTTAGATCACTTAACATTCTTATACTGTAACTGTTAAAATTAGCATGTGACTATTGAGTTCAAAATCAAGTTTTTATTTACATGTACATTGCATCGTCGTCAGCCAATCGCAGTCCACTGCTGGACATAGGCCTCCCCAAGTTTGCGCCAAACATCCCGGTCCTCCGCAACCCTCATCCAGCCCGCTCCGGCAACCATGTATATCGTCAGTCCACATCCATACATTCATACATTGCATGTAATTTCCTATTGTGATATTCTTTTTCGTAAAAATTGAGTGACAATATAAGCTCAAGAAAACCCTCTAAAGTGCATCGGTTTAGTTTCAAGTGAAGCCTTAAAAAGGCTGTAGTATCCTATTGCATAATTACCTTTACCTTAATCTAAGAATTAACGGGTTATCGTGATGCTTTGCTAGCAAAAATTTAACCTAAATAACTCTATAATAGTCATTGCATATTTATTATTCCGTGCTATTCCACACGTGGGGAAATAATATTAAATTTAAACATCAATCAAAAATTCGCGACCCAGCGCGATTCGAACCCGAACCTTCTGCCTTGCCGGGGCAGGTGCTTTAGTCAGTTGAGCTATGGGTTGCTATATAATAGTCACTTTATTGGATATCTGTATCTCTTAAAAGAGGTATGTATTAGTAGATGCTCCTATCGGATTCACTGGCGTTTATGATTACCCTTGCATCATTATTAGGCGTAGCGTCATGTAATATAGCCTATAAGTTTCTTTAATTAACAGGCTATTTACCACAAAAAGTATTATTCTAATCGGTTCAGTAGATTCAGAGTTTACTCCCTTAAAAAGTTACAAACAAATAGGTACAAACAAGTACTTACTTCTTAATAATATCATAGTAGCATCGACTTTATATCAGCTGTTCTTATAGTGACCACTATTTCGCATGTATAGGTCGTTTTGTGATGTCTTTAACCTGCCCAAATAAATGTGCTGTCTAACGCAAAAAAGAATTTTCGAATAGTGTCAGAGTTAACCCACCTACAAACAAACTAAGCAAAATGTACACCGTCCTAACATTTGTAGATTTTGTCCACAACCCGTTGACACCATTCAGTGTTGTCCCATATAAAAAGTTTAATTCCCATCAAGCAAATAAATGTACTCGATGTGACCTATTGAAGGGAAAAGGGCGCAGCAAACAGTGTCCGTGATAGGGTTATAACTTGTAGGCTGTAGTTTTATTGGATATGAGTAGCAGATGATAGTGGATGCTAGTAAAAAGTGTAGAAAAACAAATTTGTTAGGGACTGTTTTGTTTTTCAATTGGTAGTATTGTAATGACAATATCATTGATTTATAGTTATATTTTAGGTTGATAAGTAATATTAATTTGAAATATATTTATATTCGTTCTTGATTATAACAGATCGTGATTATAATCTGTTATAATGAGGAGATGGTTTATGCAATATTCTCCTTTTTTGGAGTCATCAGTTTTTCTTCAGTATATGTATTACTATAATATTCTTTTATTGCACAAAAATTATTCATAAATAGTAATAATATAGGCTGAAGGCCCGTACACGAACTTGCCGTGGTGAGCTGCGAGCGGTAAAATCAAAAGTATGAAAATGTATGGAGCACGCCACGAATCGCCGCTCTTAGCTTTCATGCTTTGATTCTACCGCTCGCCGCGCCGCTATTAGCCGTAGCTCACCGCGGCAAGTTCGTGAACGGGCCGTAAGGTAGAAAGGCATAGTATAGATGATCTAAAAATAGAATAAAGTCTGAATCTAGAATGTTACGTAGCATTTGATAAGGGCAAATGTAACCTAACCGATACCATTAGAACGGTTATGAATGTTAGGAGCGGCGTATTTGTGTTGCGACTGTGTACTCATGTGATGTATACTTGATACGTACACACGTAAGAAATGCGCATTTACTACTAAGTTATGGAATTTAGCATTCTTTTATATTGTTTGCTACAATTGTTTTTAGTTATCTTGGATTCTTGTTGAGATAAATTAGATATAAAGCTACAGATTTTACTCGGCTTTGAATAATTAGTTCAAAGGAATAAATAATGGCCATGATGATAGTATTTCTTCTTTATTTAGACGTTTTAAAATTTATTACTACGTATTTTCTATTTCCGGATTAAATAAATGTTTACGCATGTACATTAAAAATACAGTTTACCGCGATATAAATTTAATAGTGAATACAAATTTTGATCTCAACGAAAGTTAAAAAGTTTGGTATTGGTTTAAAAGTAGTAAAACTGCCTAATATAAATAAACATTTCAAAAAGTTCTTCAGTAACCTATCTGACCAATGCATATATGAATAGGTCATAACCTTTTGTATGGTACATAGTGAAGCGATAAAACGCTAGTACATAGCTATAGATCAAACACCACCCCGACATCCATTCGTTTCTTTATGTCTTAGTGGTAAGGCGTCATTGTTACGTTAGAAGGTGCGCCGTGGCCACAAACATTGCAGAGTAAGCAAGGGATACGACTTTATGGATCAGCTATAGATATAATTAAAGTATAGTTACGGAATATAAGAGTGTTTTAGACATTGTATAAGATGGTCGGTTTTCAGTCCCAAGTTTGGTAGTAGTGTCCAAGCTTTGTGTCAAACACTAGCTCGAAATCCATTAGTTTCATTGAAGTATAGTTGTGGAAGATTTATTTATTTATTTGTTGTTTATTTATTTAAATTTGTACATGTGGTTCACAAACAAAAATAACAATAGTGACCGCAAAAGTGATACACTGTACTGCAGTCACTAACGCCCACCTAGTCCATGTTACAGTGAGGTACAGTTTCTTATAGAGCTAACAGAGGAATACTCATCTTAGACTTAAAGTATAAAATTTTGAATAAAAAAAACTTAATTATGTGTGTGTGTGTGTGTGTGTGTGTGTGTGTGTGTGTGTGTGTGTGTGTGTGTGTGTGTGTGTGTGTGTGTGTGT
>DVXP01003565.1:0-11184 GCA_018235645.1 Junonia grisea
GCTCTTATATCGCTCTAGATAGGTCACCTGGTGGTTCAAATGACCCATCAATTTTTTAACATGGGCTTGTAGTCTATTGTAGATACTACACACTTCCTGATAGCCGCACTACATGTTTCGGGGATCTGGGGGTAATATTGGACAAATGGGAAAATGAAAGTATAAATGTGTGGATAGTATTGGTATATTGTATTGTTATTTGTAGTTTGACCTTAAAATGTAGTTTTTTTTATTTACATAATTATACATATAGTAATAAATTAATTAGGGAATTGTTAACTATACAACTTGAGGAAATCTTACACATTGACCGACCGACATCGAAAAGCCAGAACCACTAGGTCTAAAATCGTCTGCATGAGTGCGAGTATTTCTCTTATGGAGCCCAGCTAATCTAAGCATTGATTTTTATTTACGCTAAAAACTTACACTTAACAAACGTAAGTAACACACGGCTCTTCTAATTATGTTACAATATTGATATTAAATATCGCATCAATATATCATTCAATAGTGTAAAACACAAAAAGCTTGAAAAATCTCTACAGTATGTTACCTTGAAATTCGACAAAACATTGTATGTACGAACAATCGCTCAATGAAGACAACGGATTTCGGCGTAACATTAAACGGCAGCTCTTCGTGTTGACAGGCTCGTCCAAACAATGAAAAATATTTGGAAACAAGTCATCTTAAAAACGACCTTATGCCATGTAGTATAAGGTTCAGTTTCGTCTAAATGAAATTGAAAACATCTGGAAACAAGTCAAGCTAATAATATCCTTATATCCCTAAATATAAAGTTCAGATTCATCTTAACGAAATGGAAAACATTTGGAAATAAGTCATACTGATAACGACCTTATTTTCTTTGTAATAAGACTGATTCCGCAGAACAAAATTAAAAAGTTTTGGATATAAGTCACGCTAAAAACGACCTTACTCTCTTTGATATATAGTTGCTGATTCCTTCAAACGAAATGAATTTTTATTTTACAATACAATAAAATTATTGTTGTTTTTTTTTTTTAATTTACCTCTTTACAAAAATCAGAAAAAATTACGTAAAAACAAAAATTCATAATATTTCTTTTAATTATCTTTATCGAGGTTTTTGATTAAAAAATGTAATTAACGGATTTTAACACTGTTTTCATTCATTTTAAATTTTTGGGTAGATAAATAATGTATCAATGGCCTATATTTAGTTCCATATAGTATGAAAAAAAGTACCATAAATGAATTTCCTAACATTCACTGTAAGAAAAAAAGTTTTAAAATGCCTTCTCAGTCGCCCAAATGTGACGTTTTCCTCCTATACCAAAGTGCCCTAAGTGCCTCTCCTACAATGCCGTCGGCTTTCATGACACTTTGTCCACAATACGAAATAAACGAACTCCAACATTCTCAAGAAGCACCTCCATTAGCTCTTCTTCTAATATCCGAGTGACATTTTCAAAGCTTGGTTATTTTTCCTTCGAAAATTCCTTTAATGTCTTATTTTTCCTTAAAAAAAGTTATGTCAAAAAGTACACAGGGCTGTGTATTTTGTAAAACGATTATAGCATGTAATTAATTATTTGTTTATCATTTACAAGTAAATAACGCATTACGTGCTCGTTAGCGTTTCGATTTGATATACAGAATATGGGCCGTGTCTTTAAAATGACAAAAAAATCATTTTGCAGCTGTAAACTGTTGTAGAGAAATAAAGATACAATAAAAGCAGAGCTTATGATATTCCTTACGTTCTTTACAATTTTTATATAACTTATTTATTTTTTTTTATGTGGGAATATCAGCTCAATTTTTCATAATATTTAAAGATTAGGTACATCATATACGATACATATAAAATGGTTTCATATAGTTTACGCCGTACGACCTAGTTTCCATAAGAAATAAACCATTTATTTAATAGGAGCATCTAAGCGCTGCTGCTTTAAGTATGAAATATGAATATATTACATACTCGTATTACTATGTCTTGTGTTAGACTTAATTTAAACCTAGAATTAAGTGCTCGAATAACGTTTTATACAGATATCCCGCTCATAATAAACATGAGTGTTGCAAACATGACATGATGTGTTTTTTTTTTGTATTAAAATATGTACGTATATGGTCATAACTTAATATATTTTTTAAAGTTTTAACTCTAATATCTCTAGAACTGTTGTAGCATCTAAAAACTTGATATTTGACTTGAGGAACTCGAAATTTTCTCCTCCAATATAAACATCCACTAATAATGAAAATGAGATTCCACCTACAAATGAGTAAAAAAGAAATTACTAAAAACTAAAATATATACAATTATATATTTATCAATACTTAACCAAGTTATACCTACATTAAAACATTTGTTCATCAATCAATGTTCAACCAAATCAGTAAAATATCAAAATAAGCCTTAAACATGATAACACAAATCATACATTTCCGCAGGTGTCGTTGCATGGTGGGAGAGGAGAAGGGGGCAAGATGGGTGACAGCTTCCTGCACCTGGGTGACATCGTGTCCCTGTTCGCGGAGGGCTCCGTAGCAGGATTCCTCAGTACCTTAGGGTGAGTTGAAGTGTCTATTTATAAACACGAAATGTAATTTCAACTTTCAAGTTATTAATCGTCTTCCGAATTGTCTTCAAATTTGACAGACAGAATGAGCGGTATGGCTAAATTCACTTAAGTCAGTCTCGATTTTTGGTCGGAATAGTTGTGCTGAAATGAAGAACTTTTGAGATTCAGATTTTCCGCTATTATTTCTGTAAAATTACCAATCGAATTTTTATTACGAACAAAACAAAAGAATTTTTGCCTCAAGAGTGCTTATGAGAAAAGTTTGATTTGAATTCAATGGAAATCGGTCGAAAAATTTGACTACCGAACGGACAGCAAAGCGATCGTAATTAATGCATAGGTTTTGATTTGAGAAAATGATAACAAAGGATGCGTTTTTTACAGATACTGGAAAAGGCTACTCAAAGTCCATGTACTTGGAGAGTATTGCTTATATATTCTAACCAAGTTTAGTTGGTTATATTTCTATTGTCTATAAAAATATTTGTTACAATATATTTTCAAGACTTTAAGAAATAATAATTTACACCTTAATATACACCTGAATAAAATTTATAGCAATTCCGCCCGTGTTTAATATACACATAGGTAAAATTTATCGCTGTATTGTCCGTTAGTTATAAACAGATGAAGAATTTTACATAATAATTATGTTTTGAGATAATGATGAAAATTCAACGTCAGTAGTAAAATTTAAAATTTTCAGTAAAATCGAAAAATTTTCAACATTTTATATTCAAGTGTATCTACAACTATGATATTTTTGTGTGATACCCCTTACCTATATATTCTATACAATTATACCCTTTATCTATATAAGCTATTTTTAATGCAAAGGTTGTAAAGATAGTTAGATGGATGTTTGTTGCTCTTTCTCACAAAATATTTTGAACAGATTTTGATGAAACTTCGCAGCAATGTATTTTATTAAATTTTTATTAGTTAATTTAACTAATTTTAAACAAATTCGGTATAACGGTAACCATGTTATAAAATAGGTACGACCACAATAACGGATCAGGGTACTTTACGTGGTTTTTGGCCGTTTTATATTGGGATATAAAACGGTAAAACTTACATTTACAGTCGAAGCTGCAGGCAAAAGCTAATATATTATAAGGTAGTATTAATAAACTTCAACACTAAACTATTACACCAAACAATATACATAATATGAAAGTAATTACATATACATATTGTGAAGGGCCCTACTCAATTCCCCCGGAATTGTACGTAATCTTGTAATCTCTAGTTTAATCTCTCGTCTACAATGTTGAATCCACAACAAGCAAGCTTTAGTTATTTCGTGACTGGCATTACAATTAGGCTAATTGTACTGGATAAGTTAATATTATTATTTTTCTTGTGAATAGGGTTCGAGGTCTTTTAATATAATTTGGACAAGATAAGTAAAGAGCCGAGATGGCCTAGTGGTGCGAACACGTCTATACCAAAGGTCGCGGGTTCAAATCGTTGGATTTGCAAGTGTTAAATTTGTGTTTAAATTCATCTCGAGCTCGGCGGTGAAGGAAAACATCGTGAGGAAACCTGCATGTGATTAAGCTCCATAACCTTCTCCTTAATAGGAGAAGAGGCCCATGCTCAGCAGTGGGATATGTACAGGCTGTGTTACGTTTACGTTATGTAAAGAGGAAAATAAATAAAGAAAGTTCGAATGATTTAAACGAAACATACAAATTAAAAACCAATACGTACACTCCAAATTAGTGTTAGAGATCAACACCTACACTGGGGTATTTTGTATGTATAAAGAGCAAATCACACAAAACTGTCTCTACTGCGTTTTAGTACATTTTGACAATTTATTTCTGATTATTTTCATTGAAAAACGATAGCGAAATGTTTGTGTAATTATCCCTGTGCCTACAATGATTCATGTTGGCGTTAGATATGAAGACTACAGAGCTTATCCACCCTTACAAAAGAATAAAATTTTAATTTACGTCAACGTTGTTAATTTAATTACGCGGGATTTACGTCATGAATGATGCAACGTGAAAAGCGTAATTAAAAGCAGCTTAGCGGCGAAGCTTATGAATTCAGTATTCATGAATTACCTATATAAAATCCATTATGTCATTTGTTTGACTGGTTACATTACGCAGTTTTGCAAAAGCTAATGGTGGCTTGCCCCTACAAATTGTAACATGTTCTAATACAGCTTAAAAGCTGCTTAACTAATACAGCTTAAAAAAAGTAGGCTATCTAATGCAACGAAGATGTTCTCAAATCGAGACATTAAAACTTGTGACACCTTAAAAATTTTGCCCTAAAAGTTTGGGATTCTGTTAACCGAAACGCGCGTGTTATATTATTTATTAGAAATTAACAAGCATACATCGCATTACACGCTTAATTTGACAAATCGTCTTATCAGAGCTTCTTGAAATGTTTTCTTCCTGGCGAAATTTCCCGTTGAACGTTTAATTTGACAGAATCAGGGTTGAAAAAGTTTGCTAAAATATTTCTCTTCATCGAAATTTTATATGGAACGTTTGTTGCAGGTTGGTAGATGACAGGTGCGTTGTTTGCCCCGAGGCAGGCGACCTGACTGATCCGCCCAAAAAGTTCCGGGGTAAGTCTTTTTATTCCAGCGATAGGTCTTGATAAGATTTATTTTTTGACTATTATGTGAGTTTTAAATAATGTATGTTACAAATATTAAATTCCTTGCTAATTTTGCAATTTAATGAAAATTTCAATTCATTTACATTTCGAGAACCAATGAATCTTTTTCGAGTCTATCGTGACTTAAAATTGATTCACTAGAGTTTTGAAGGTATATTTGGAATGTCTTTAGTCGGGCATGTACCACATTTTTTTTATAAAACGCTATATCTGGGTATTCCAGGAGAACAAAAGACGCAATAGGATTAACCTAACTAGTATATGGAAAGCACTCAACCACCAATAACTCTCTCCCAATATAAAATCACGTTACCTTTCCAGATTGCCTGTTCAAGATATGCCCTATGAACCGCTACTCCGCTCAGAAGCAGTTCTGGAATACGGCCAAGCAGTCCGCTAACGCCAACGCGGAAACGGACACCGGACTGCTGAAGAGGTTGCATGTTAGTACCCTGCAACATCCATATTAACATTTATTATGAATGTGTAAATAATTAGGTATGTCTTAATTTGCTTGGTAAGTTTGGAGGTTTCGACGTCTCTGCTAGTTAACAGATCATCATGATGTTTTACATACACGCCAGTCAAAAACAACATACCATTCGTTGGGAATAAAACTACTGCCCTAAAGGAATAGAAATCCAAAACTTTAAATAATTATCTCGTCATTGGCATAGAACAAAGTTCCTTTAAAAAAGGCAAGCTGCTGTAATCCAATTATTAAGTATTACCTCCTGAAATTTTAGAAACTTATGTATGCAATAAAACTTTAAAAATTCTATCGTTGAATTAAAAATCTTCCTACCATTACGGCGTTTCATATAAATAAATCGTCAGTGTGCAATTATAAAAAACATCTAAGAGGCAGAGTTTATTTATTTTATCATTCTTCCATTGAAATATTTAAAGCGTTGACCTGTTTAAATATAGGTGGCAAAAAACTATCAAACGCGAATTTTATATCGACAGCGTTCATATCAGTCACGTAAATTTTTAATATCTATTTTTAAGTTTAGTGGGAGTCTCGTGGGAATTTTTTTTGTTGAGTACGGGTGTTATTATCTACTCTATTATAAAACTATTAGCAGTTGTCCGTTGTTTTGCTGACGATATTCTGAATACAAGAACATTTATACCCATTTTAGCCCTTTTAGGGGCGGAATTTCATTATTTTTATCCATCACATTCTACTGAATTTATTTTGGAGTTTACCGTGTTTAGGTCTTTAATTAGTTAATATAGTAATGCTTTATAGTAACGAAGCGTGCCAGAGATTTAACATTAAAAATAAACAAATCAAAACTATGTATGCGTGTGAAGCTACATTTATATCCGTAGCTTCACCCACATAGGCTAGTCCATTATAATAATTAAAATTTGAAGCTATGCTCGTTACCTTTTCACGCCTAAACCGTTGAACCGATTTTGAATAATTACGACTCAGACATATGTAGATAACTTGGAAAAGGATAGGACAATTTGTTTCAAAATATCATTTAATTAAATAGAAAACGTTTTGGAAAATATTTTTTGTATCATGTAAGGATGAAGGAGCAACTAGTTTAAGGTCGGCAACGCATTTTGTAGCTCCTCTGGTGTTGCAAGGACGGCAGTATTCTCTTAACATCAAGTGATCTGTCAGCTCGTTTGCCCCCTATCTTATAAAAAAAAAAACTAATTGCTTTTAAAACTATACTTAGATATATCGATTTCGAGCTTTATATTGTACCTGATTGAAATATAGTAAGCATATTATAAATCGTAAATTTTATGCCATAATTAAACACAATATTTATCTGTTTGTTAACAGTTAGGTAAGTAAGAAGCATACAAGCCGAATAAAATATAAAACAGATGTTTTATAATTTTATTTTTGCTTTTTGTTTAGCGAGATCGTTCGTTAGCAATAAATTAGGAATAATATATGTGGTAGATTATATTTATGGTGAAGGAAAAATTACGAAACCGCCATAAAAATTCTTGGGATAAGAAACTTGTGTTTCATAGCACCATAGCAGTATAATTGTCTCAGACTTACTTTTTAAAATATCTTCATAAATATATCCTAATAACACAGTATTATTATAAATTCATATTGAATGTAATACTCGTGTATAAAAATCAATATCTTTTAGCATATTTGTATCTTACCCGCTGATATTCTCTTCGTCTATTTGAAATAAAATTGCTAGATTAACCATAATTTAAGTGCAATCTCAGAAAGGTGCTATTATATTATTATAAAATTACCCAACGTAAAACTAGTTAGTAATAAAATGAATCTTAAATAAGCACACACAAAAACCAAAAACAAAGAAAAATACAATTAACCCAAATAATTTCCTGTCACATACATTAAGATGCAACTCATAAACTAAATTTAATGTCCAATTCGTTTGATCAATGCGATCGTTATACTATTCAAACAGGCTTATTCCTTTCATCTCGCGAGAGGTATTATAAAACACATTAATACGTGACAGATTTAATAAACGGCCTGTCAGAATGGTAGGGCCGAAATGCCTTAAATAAATCCCACAGTGACATATGATCGTTCTCTTTCCGCTGTAACAAAAAGAATAATTAAAAAGGAATTTATAACACTTGGAAGCAATGAGAACAAAGATATAAAAGTTTACTATTATTTCGGGCAAACCAATTGCAAAAGGGTTGACAAAAGAAAGTCGCAGATTTTTATTGAAAAGAGGTCATAAAACAATAAAAAATTTAAAAATGCTCAGGAGTTAGTGAAAATATTCTTCAATGACAAATTTTTAATATGACTATCGTTTAGTAACTATTTGGAACATCGAAATTTTTAAAGGAAAATATTATCTAATTTAAATCTTTTTCAATTAAGCAAGTAGTCTGACTCTTATATACTTATTATTACACTTATAGATCTTTAAAGCGTTAAAGTTGTGATCAGCAGAGTAAAATTTGAGTGGAAACTTCCACTGAAGTCACTGAAACAATATCCCACCTGATCGGGAAGTTTTAGTTAAACTTTCTTATCGTGAAGTATTCAGTACCGATAAAATTAGATTAGAGAACGAAAATTAGGTACTTTTAAAGACTATGTTTTTTTTTTAAGAAAAATATCATTGATATCTAACAATTCCATTGAATAATCCTTCTTGAAAAATCCTTTTTTTGGGTGACAGTTACAAGTGGATAAAATTACTCTTTTCACTTCCAGCATGCAGCTGAGATCGAGAAGAAGCAGAATGAGATGGAAAATAAGAAGTTATTAGGTACAGTCGTACAGTACGGCAGCGTCATACAACTGCTGCACGTTAAGTCTAACAAATACCTGACTGTGAGTATATTTTGTTTGATATCTTTAGGTACTTGTGAGTTTCTATGACATAATGATAACAGTTTTAAAATACTGTAAAGTATAAGGGTGGATCAATGCTACTTAATGAAAAATAAATTCCGAAGTAATTGTCAGGCACTCACAATATTTACAACTTCTATTTGCCAATGAAATCTACACTCCATGCCCTGGCTACTATTAATTTTACATATTTAATGTTTTTAGCGACATTTTCTATAACATAACTACCTATTATGCCACCATCTTTTTTCATGGTATGTATCGAAGACTAATGAATAAAAAGCTAAAACTATAGAAAGTTTATTAGATGATGTCTTAAATTGTATAAATTATGTAACTAATTGTTCTAAGTTATAAATATTTTAATATCAGGTAAATAAAAGACTGCCCGCCTTGCTAGAGAAGAACGCAATGCGGGTACACTTAGACGCTAATGGCAATGAAGGCTCGTGGTTCTATGTAATACCTTTCTACAAACTCCGGTCGACTGGTGAGTATTTTACAGAAACCTTAGTTTTCTTATATCTGTATACTTTTGAAGAATATTTAGACCTTACCAAAGAAGCACGCCACAATGATAATAATAATAAGTGGTCATCATTATATCATGTCATTTGCAAATATTCCAATATTTCGCGGTTAATTTACATTATTTGACAAACACTATACCAAAATAATACACTCACTCTTATTAATATTAATACACACCCTGTTAAAAATCAATTTATGATTTCAGTAATATTAGATGTAGAACATACTGTCGTTAAGTTAGTTAAAGTTTACGTTTGTTCAATTCCGTTTAAGGATTGGGTCCGACTGTTGGTTATACTAGTATTTTGTTCCCATTAACTAATTTAACATCTATTGTTGTCATATCGTAGGGGACAACGTGGTGGTCGGTGACAAGGTCATCTTAAACCCAGTCAACGCAGGACAACAAGTCCTCCATGTATCGTCTAACCACGAGTTGCCGGATAATGTTGGTTGTATGGAGGTAAGTATTATTAGAGTTCAGGTTAAGTTGGAAGAGAAGAAAATGTCTTAAGTATTTTCATTTATGGTAATAAAAGTTTGAGCGGTGTTCTCATAGGTGTCTATCTATCTAAGAATGCTTTTACAGCAATCTTTGCTAAAATCGAATATATCTTTAATTTGAGACACATTTATCCTAATAATGTTATAAGATGCTACTGCAAGGTAGGAAGAAACTAAACTTGGTCCATCTACACTTCTTTCTACCAAATAACAATATTATTTTATAAAAAATTTCAAAACCATTACCTTCACAATTTTGCCATTAAATACAACATTATTTCCCATCCACTTCTTAAACACCTTATACCCACAGGTGAATGTAGTAAATTCGTCAACATCATGGAAGGTGACTCTATTCCTGGAGCACAAGGAGAACCAAGAAGAGATGTTGAAGGGTGGGGATGTGGTGCGGCTGTTCCACGCCGAGCAAGAGAAGTTCCTCACGATGGACGAGTATAGACGAAGGCAGCACGTGTTTCTGAGGACCACTGGTCGATCCAGTGCTACGGCCGCTACTAGTAGTAAAGCTTTGTGGGAGATTGAGGTATTTTTTGTTTGCTAATTTTTTTGGTTGAATTGCTGATGCAATAATAGTTTTTGTTGGTCCTGTTTTTGGTTAGATTATTGATTATGATAGAGTTATTTCTTATATGGTAATTTATAAAATTTTGGGAAGAAACGGAATTTGAGGACATTCCAACATTGTCAACATTCCAAAAAGTGATAAAACTCTACATAGTCTTTTATCTGTTCCGAATATTTTTAACCATTAAATAAACTACCTAAATGGAGGAAGAACCATATATTACAAGAGATATACACGTTAAAAGTCTATTATCGTGCATTGTTTTTGTAGGTGGTCCAACATGACCCTTGTAGAGGAGGCGCGGGTCATTGGAACTCGATATTTCGTTTCAAACATCTCGCCACCGGACACTACTTAGCTGCTGAAGCCTGTATTAAACAAAAGTAAGGGTTTTGTATTATTATTATTATTATATGAGAACTTTTATTGTTATTTTATCTGTTATTTTATACTTGTAGTTTGGATGTCGGATTTCGCAAACTTCCGGAAAAAAAATCAATTGAAAAAAATCGTATTATTTAATTAATTTTTCAACTTCAAATTCAATTTTTTAATTTTGATTCTGCCAAATTTCATGGCAATTACTTCAGTAATAATGTCGTGAAAGCGAAACAAACAAGCTTATATTCGCATTTATGATAGAAGTAACGATGTTCCAAATTTACTTTCATAACTTTTTAAACGAGGTGATAAAACTTAATTTCTTTGTCACCAGTGAAAATATGATGGAAAACGAGGGCCTGAACTCGGAGCCGGCGTACCAGCTGGTGTCAGTCCCGCACTCCTCAGAGATCGCGACGCTGTTCGAGCTGGACCCCACCACCATGACGCACTCCGACGCGCCCGTGCCGCAGAGCAGCTATGTCAGGTACCACACACACTGTGAGCTCTATTACATACGTGTAGTACGTCGGAGGAGTTCGAGCTGGACCCCACCACCATGACGCACTCCGACGCGCCCGTGCCGCAGAGCAGCTATGTCAGGTACCACACAC
>DVXP01003566.1:0-11184 GCA_018235645.1 Junonia grisea
AACGGCAAAAATGTATGGAGTCTGGCCCTGGAACCAATAACGATGGGGTATATGTCAACAAATAGCTATTTTCATGTACTTTAATAGTTAGGTACTAAGGCAGCTTAATTCGAATAACTGTGTGAAATAAGTTACGACCGTTTTAAATGTCTATTATTTTTATACAAATTATTACATTCTGTGACGTCGTAGTTCGAATTTAACTAGCCTGAAAATAATCATTGCGATATTACTTTTTATGAAAACAGTAGACATTTCAAACGATCATAACTTTTTTCACAGTTTTTTTATTAATTCAAACCACCTACCATAGTAACTATTATGCCGTCGTTATTGGTTCTAGGACCTTTTTGTCCGGTCCTCCTTTATGCTACGGCAAATTAATAGAAACAATAAACTTATAAATTGAAAATCCTAGTAGGTAGTTATTACTTTTATAAAATAGTTGCTGGTCAGGTGTTAAAATTAATAATTATTAAAATTATAATTTGCCAAGTGTGTGCCGAGTCACGCATATGCATGGGTTCCGTAGTTTCTAACTTATTTCTGACTCGGAAAATAGTTTTGTACATGCCGTTGCAACGCTGAATGCGGGTGGATACAATTTTGACTTTTTTAAATTTTGTTTATTAGCTATATTCAAAAATTAAATAAAACAATGTTGTGTATACTATTTTACACGTATATAGCCCATCTCATAGGTTGGCATGTATCTGCACTGCTGGGAGTAGAGAGCGTACGATAATTCCCAACGAGGATTGGCCCTGGCGCTATTAACTCCGGCGCTATTAACAACGTCACTCTGAAATCGACAACGCTCACCCAATATTGAAATTTTGTAAATGGAAATAGCTGATTTATAACACGGTCATGTCATTTGATGTTCATTATTTCGCTAATTATATTTGCATTGATCCAACACGGTACTTAACACATTATTTATCTTTTTCGATTCACATTCAATATAAAAATAGGATAATTTTTATATTCAATGTCTAAACAAATGATTTTGTTTGTATTGTGTTTTATTGAATAATTTATGTTTTTCACCGATAGATAGTGTAACCGATGCACGATGTATCGTTACAAGTGGATACGACGGATATGATAAATACTTTACAAGGCGATTTCAGAGCACAAATACACTTTAATGCACCGCCAGCTGTGGTTATAATAGCCAGTTAAATGTTCCATCGATCGTTAATTCTATTTTCTCGGAATGATATAAGTGTAAACAATCGGATCATCTCCTCGAATCGCTTGGAATTGGAAACAAAATATCAGTTTCTAATATGTTTATACCAAATACAAACCAAAATAGTTTATTTGTAACAAGATAAGCAAATAAACAATTATTATTAACCTATTTATTATTATCAATATGAATCCGTCAATGATCATATTATACATTTAACATAAATACTTAAATGAGATCCAAAACAGTTAAAATAGTCCCTGATGATTGTTTAAAGCATCCCGTCGCTTAAAATAAAGAGCAAATATAAAGACCGCTTTTCAATCTTAAGCAATAACTGTTGTGATGGAAAGGTTCCATTTTATTTTCATTCATATCATATTTCCACCTCAAGACAATATTATAATGCTACGTCGATTCATAGGTTACTCTGAGCAATAAGAAGATAATTGTGATAATAACTACATGTCCGACCCTTTGCACTGGTGGGCATAAAAGTACTTAGATTTTTAATTACAAAACCTTCGGTCCGCGTCACGACGTTACATGCACTGACGGCCGAGATTAAAACTAATAATTGTTATTTTTTATATGCCAGGACTCTGTTTTAGGAATATACTTGATCTTTTTGAATCTTGTTTCATACTTCAAAAATTTTTAATATTTCACGAGTTATTCAAAAAGGCCGAAACCCCATTTTGTTTTCACCTAATTGTATTCAAATGTAATTTTTTTAGCGCCTTTTCGAACTTTTGCTTTTTTAACTTTCTACATAAAATTATAAATAGAATGGCACCTATTTCGTAAATAATGTAGAATAGTCAATGGTACATAGAGTAGATAGAAAAAACCGTAGGTAGGTACCTACATCTTTACCAGACTAAAACTAAAGAAATTACAAACTTATTTTAATCTATACTTTAATATTGTAAAAAGGAAAGATTCGTTTGTATACATGCAAAAACTAATAAAGTCAACAACTACTGGACTAATCTGAAAAATTCTTAATTGATAATTGAAAGATATCGTAAATATAACAACAATTAAATCTCTTTGGCTATTACTGTATGTTTATGTGTGAATGAAAAAAATCCGCTCAATTCGATTATTTATTGTAGATCAATTGGAAGTACCATACAGGTTTTAATTTCCTTGCCAGCCGTATATTTTAAAAGACAAAAATTAAAACTCGGAGTTTTTCACACATCCGAGCCATCGCAAATTCGCAATTCGCAAACCTTGTGGTTTCACTGATATTCAAAGAAATATCTTCCAAGGCAACTATATTTGAAAATTATTATCTTTTGAATTATTCCCGTCGTTAAATTTTTCGTTGTTTTTAATAATGAATCTATTATTCGAAGCTGAAGCAAATTCAACAAAGCACAAATCACAAAAATTGAGGTCGAGAGTTTCGGCATAGAATTTTAGTCTAGTCTCATTCCTGAGTTGTAGTCGTAAATGGTGTAACTAACCGATTTTGTTTTATACATATATTTTTCATATCAGATATCTTAATGTGTTCCTGAGAAAAAGATCTTGACAGAAAAAGTGACAGATGACGGACAGATAACAAAGTGATAAAATAAAAGTTTCGGGTTTCTCTTTAGATACGGAAAGCTAAATACGATTGCTTAAAACCAAAGGAAAAAAATCATTTTCAAAAATAAATCTCTAAGATAACGGAGCTAACAGACCGACAACAACTAAATGATTTGATAATTATAATGATAACATATAATGATAACATAACATAACACGGCCTGTACATATACCACGGCTGGGCATAAGCCTCTTCTCCTATTAGGTAGAATGTATACATTTGATTAGGTAGTTTAATCGTTAGTATGTCTATTCAGCTATTAAAATATGATTGAAAAAATATTAAAAATTATGTACCTAATTTTATCGTAATAGAAGATTTAGGCAAACAAGTCGATTGTAACAACTTGTCACGCATCGGGGGTAAGTTGTTACACCTTCGGGCCACGATGTTACGGTAAATAAATAAACAAAACCATTAATAATAAGTGATATATTTTGTTATGTTAAAATCCTATAAGCAAAAGAAATCACTCTAAACAGTTTTTGGACAAGCCGTTCTTTACAGAAGAGGAAAAAAACACGGTACACAAATAAATATACGTCATATAACAACTCTAGCCCAAACTTAAATTTCAATACCGGGCGGTTTTTATCGTCCGGTAGTAAGGGAAACTTTGTAGTCGGTAGCCAATAGAGGATAGAAATTTTAAACATAACATCTTCAACTTCCACATTTAATCCATTTCATTTAACAACACTGATAATTTTTTTACATGTTACAACTTACCACAAAAAATTGTATTCACCTCCCTCATGGCACGTTTTTTAATATTAATTTATATCACCGTTAATGCAAATCGAAATTAGAAAAAAATGATATTGCAAACTAAAGGTATATTATGAAGGTTCAAGGTTAAAAAATTTGAGAAAATAAAAAATATAGATATCAGAAATCAAAAAATTCTGAAAGGACTTTTTGACTTATTTCATTGAAATTGACGTACAAGTATACAATTAAGTAGCTGAGCGCCTTGCGAACCATTTTTCGTTTTTATGTAATGTGCAATGTTATAAGAAAACAAATGAGTCAAATTTGTCCACCTCAGAATTTAAAATCCCGGTGCGCTAAATTTCGCGAGTGTATGTAAAATACACACACTATATAAAATACATACACTAGCGAAATTTAGCACACATATTTATTGGTATAGAAATAACGTCCTAAATTTGAGCTGATAATATCACATATACATATAGAGGTCGAATTGGTAATCTCTTTCTGTTTGAAGCACCTTAATAAATACTATCAAATAATCTTAAAGAAAATAAATTCGTTTTTACGAAACACGAGATATGCTGCACGAGATAGCAATGTTCAATAAAATAAATAGGTAATCTCAAATGATCCCTAAAGTAATCGGATACCAGATATTTGTAGACATGGATTTAGCCTGTCCCATTAAATGGGATCGGGTACTTTCGAATAGTTGCGGCTAACAAAGTTCTTAGTGGCAATTTGTTAGGTAAAATCAGGGGCCGAGATATATCAATTCGAAATGTAATGTATGTACATACCTATATGAAGGAGTTATAGATTTTACTAGAAAAAAAAAGTCTTTTCTCTGTTGGACTAACTAAATAAAATTATAGAAGAAAATGTAATGAAAAAGAAGACTATCACAATAAACCTTCTGTGAATAGTTGAAATTGTTTGTTAGTAATGTAAAGTTAATTATAGGTACTCACTTGAATTGTATTTTTTTTAAGAGCAACAATAGAAGTAACTACTTTTAAAAACCTATAAGTTGAATAATAAACGCGACTTTGAAAAAAGGAATCATTTAAACTCAGGACCGGATTAACCATCACAAGGCTCCTAGGCACAGCTCTCCCCCTCCCGTTTTTCATACCACATCAACGCAAGTTGAAAATTTTTACTGTCTATATTACAAAATACATAGATTCATGGTACCATAAAGTTATCAACAACAAACTTCAGTCATATTATTGCATTTTCCTGCCCTTATTTACACACAAAAATATGACGATCGTGTATTATAATAGGTATAAGGCCAAGTTTGTTGCATAAAAATAATCTTTTACATATTATGTTTTTCTTTTTCATTCAATAGGGAGTGCTGGGCCCTTGTACATAGTGGGCCCCTAGACACTAGCCTAAAATGCCTTATGGATAATACGGCACTGTTTAAACTTTTATAAATTGTAACAAATTCAACCGCGTGTACAATGTAATAATTAAAAAAAAGTATGTTTTATTCGTTTACATTACATGGTAATTATTGTAGAGAGAAAATTCCTATTGTCAACAAAACGGCAACGAATGACGTCGGCAGTAAATAAAACTGTAACGGGCGACGCCTGGGAATGAAAAAAGAGAATGTTTTAAAAGATTAATGGTTGCGGTATTGACTACGACCTCAGTGTGGTCCTTTTCATAAAAAAAAAATCATTAATCATCAGTGATTATAGGACAAAATTGTATAATTATTACACAAAACTAGATAGTCGAAATGAAACTTATTAATATTACGTCTAGACTCTAGACATTGTCATAAATAAAAATGTTCAATTTTATTTTAGTTCCTTACATTTATTTATTTTCCTTCTGACTGTACTACACAGTGTTTCTAAAACAATAGAAAAATTATATATTAATATAAAATTTTATGACAGTATGTCCATCTATCCAAATCAAAAATTAAGCGTCAAATGAAAAAAAAAGAGTTTTAATGTTAAGTAATTTTTTAAGATAATCAAATTGAATCAGTAAAACAACATTAAGAAAACTAACAGTAACAATATTAAATTTTAATATAATACATAATAAGATTTTATAATTAATTTAAAAATACTTGAACCTGAGAAGAAAACAAGAATTTATTTGATTAAATTCATATTAATCGTTCGCTTAAAAAAACATCGTTTGTAGGAGGTGGGTTCGAGAACATCGAAAATGATCTAAAAGGAAAACCAACACCTTTGATCTCCTGTACCTGTGTTATGAAAACGGAAAGTGTGGAGAAAGTGATTGAAAATTTTGAAGAAATAGGCTGTTCAATGGGCATTAAATTTCATTTCCTTAATACTTATTTGCAATAACACCTTCTGATAACTGAGAAGTTCCAAAGGAAAAGCAAGGTAATATTTTTTACCGGGATTAGACAGGAAAGGTAGAATAAAATAAGATAGACTTTTAAAGCGAGATGTCCTAACTTCGATTTTAGGCGAGAATCTTTTGATTGGAGCTTCCTTAAAAAGAAAATTTATAGTGCTTAATAAGAAAATATTTTACATTTTTAATGAAATTATTACTGTCCATCAAATGTATTTTTATATTCTAAGTCCATGTATGTAGGTATAAGAAATCTCCTTATAGAAATAAAAGAAAAAGCTTTAGTCATCTTGTCACTTTTATTCGAATTCACACACAGCGATTTTTCAAAAAAACTTTGAAAGAAAAATACATTAATGACCTATATAATCCAAATGGCAATCAAATCCAAAAGAGGGATTATTGGCAGACCAGTGTAATCAATGAAACATTGCAAACATTATACCTTATCAGCGTGCTTATCCAACGATAGTCGATTGAAATCGGTTATTTTTCTGTGTAAACATAAATACCGATAACGAAACTGAAAATAGGTGGAAAACACGTAAAACCTAAGAGCTTATACACAGACCCATCGGAAACAAGTGACGCAATATCCAGCACAGTCCTGTCAAAGCTATATTAATGAATGAACTGGCAAGCTCTTTGCTCACTCGGAATTTATTATAAATCGACTCAGTGGAATACTACTATGCTAGGGTAACGCGTTTGAAATAAACAATATAGTATACAGGATAAGTTTTTACCTTTCACCTCCATATTTTATCCATAAAAACGTCGTTTATAAGAAATTATAATTGTTCTTACTAAAAATATCTCAATTAAGACGTTTGTAAAAATGATGTATAGCAATAGATAATACAAAGGCAAACTTATCTCAATGGTTTTCAATAACGGTTTATCTTCTTTTTTCAATATTGTTGTAAAACCGCAGAATTGCTGACTGTACCGCAAATTAAAAATGTAATTAAATGACGTAATTGGAATGGACTGGAAACATTTCTGAGTGAAATTACTTCACTTTGTATTTAATTTAAAAACTTTAAATGAAAGGAAAAACCTAAAAAAAAGTTAAATTTATTGTTAAAAAAATAATAATATCTAATAATAATGTGATTAATATAATAATTATACTGGGTACAAACTTATTTATAATTTGCCAGTTGCTTTAAAAAATGTCGCCTACATGATCTTTTTTTAATGTACAAGATAGCCAAAGCTAAAATCCGTTTTTAAGTCGAGTATTTAGTTAGTTAACTAATTATTCTTAGATAAATTGACGTAGATAATGCCGTCGTTCACCAACGTATTTATCAACGTGAAGCTACTCATACAGATGTATCTTACTGCTTATACAGAATATCAAATTAATTTCAATTAGATCTGCTGTTTTATTATTTATAAACAAACTCTAGTTTCAAAGGGAACTTTAACAGTTTAAAAAATCAAAAAAAATGTTGACGATAAAAATAAAATAGAACGAACCACGTGAAAATTCCAAAATAGCTGCAAACTTTCGAAACTGTAACGTAGTGTTTTTATGTTAGTTCAATTCCTCGTGATATTATAAACAAGATAAACTGTTGGCCAACTTACCAAAGAAACAGCAGCAGAACACAATTGTGTAAAGCGTGATAAATATAGCTCTAACATCTGTTCTATCGAATATAAACTCCTCGTCTTCCATAGAATTTTCACTATCATTTCTTCTGGATATGTATGTGCTGTTATCGACATTGCTGACGTACGAATACGTCCCGTTGACCGTCTCCGCGCCTGTCCCGATAATATAATTAGATTCCACCGACAAATCTACGCGGTACATAATTTCGGCTGTTTCTTAAATTATATCTTCAAATCATTTTTATATTTTGGCTCGTCCATCTGAAACAAAAGTAATGGTCGAATAAATGGTAATGTAATGGTAATAAAGTGTAGGAAAAAGGAAAGTTCCGATGTTCTACTGTTTTCTTTCAATTTTATAAATTTTATTCCAGGTGTGATTTTTCTCCTAATGTATTCTAATAACCTAGGTAAGAGCGTTTATTTCTGGATACTTCAAATTATTTACATTCCACAAACTAAAATAAACTTTTCTTATAGGTTTATTTTCGCCGAAAATAATTTAAAATCCAGACTACGGTGCGTAATTTACGGTTATTGTGTTGACTAAAAATTGTTAACGAGTTATTTCCTGTAATTCTTAACCGACTTCTAAAAGAAGGAGGTTTAAAATTTAACCTATTATATATATGTATGTTTTATAGTCAGAATTGGTCAGTGTATGTAAAATAGGTAATCACGTATAACTGAGACCGACATCACAAAAGTATATATATCACAGTCATCTTGTTGAATCCGATTCAATTAAGTAGCTGATTTAACCAGATGACTGCGACATATATCGTAACATTTAGGTTTCTTTTAACCCGTTTTCTAATATGTTTTATTATGAGCGTTAGATAAAAAATTACAGATGGCCGTTGAAACTGAAAATATATGTAAAAATTCATACAAATTGAACAAGTAATGTGTACACTGTATTGTAATCTCTCTTGTCTGTCTAGATTATTGAACAAGATTATGTATGCATTGGGCGACTGTCGTTATGTACATGCGTAGGCTGCACCATACCTAATCTAATCTACAATGCTACATACCTACTGATACGAGGTGATCATGAATTTTAATATCGACTTGTATCTAAATGACTCGTGGATCATAAAAAGTTGAAGTTCGTGATAAAGTTAAACGTATCTACAAATCTACAACACAGTGATGTACGCCGACGAGTGTTTGTATTTATAACTTTGTTTATGGTTGCTAATGCATTTTAAATGTCTTTAATTAAATATATAAAAAACATGTAATCAAAAATAAGACTTGTAAAAAACCAACTCTCGTCACATAGTTCTTCTACCGCTATTTATTCTTCTACCGTAACTTTGTGTTACAAAAGTTGGTTAATTTACTCAGACTTTACTAAAGGTACTTTCTGACTTGGCGATGCTTGGTTCCTGAAAATTCTGGCTTCTAGATTTATTTGAAACGAAGGTATAGCGGGTGACATCAATATTTAAAATGGCCTGAGTTGTTTCTAAAAAAAAAATTGGTACGATTTGACGGGAGCGCTGCTGTGCCCCCAGAATTTATTAGATTCTCGTAGTGCTGAAAATAGTTACTAACTTCGCAAAGAGAGTTCTATTCGTTTTCTTACGAGGTAGGTATCATTAAAAGTTGTTCACTGAGTGCGACCCACGTTTTTACCCGAGGAATAAATGAGTATAATCAAACCTCCACCTTTTGACAAATTAAATAAGTAAAAAACCTATCTACTAGAAAAATGACTAGTTACTAACAGGCAAACTTGTTTTTTGTAATGTTTATTTGGATAATATGTTACGTATGACGATATTAAGAAAAAAAAATATTAAATGTTTTAGATTTGAGTCATATTTAGAAAAAATGTATAAGTAAGTAAAAATGTAAAGGCCACTTTACGATTTAATACCTACCTAATTTAAAAGATTTAGTAATCTTCTCTAGATTTTCGTGTTATTTTATATAAGAGATAATTACATAATTAGTTATACTTTACTCATGTTCATTGCGCTCTCTTGTAACATTGTAATAAATTTAAAACATTTATGAAGGTGCTTCTTCTTCTCGAGAATTAAGTAACTTTAACCATATTTTAAATTCACAATATAAAAAATGTAAAAAGTTAATGTAATAATTTAAACGAATATCTAAGAAAAAAATAAAGCATAATATCACCACGGAATGACGACATGGACGAGAAAGAATGCATGGAGCATATTACTTATCGTGACTCCATTAAAATCTACTTATCATAAATTTAAACTAATATATTATTTTCTCTTATATATTAAAATGGGTGGTTGGATGGTTATAAAGTAATACACATTAATTTTGGATACAAAGCAAAACATTAATTAGACAATAAGAATTAGGTAAAACATACTTATTAATTAATTTTACTTACCAAATATAAAAAGTTTATTCTATTTTTATGTGAGGAACAATAAAGATTACCACAAACTGAGATTAATTTCGGCAAACTCTATTAATGTGTACTTTTAATTCTGTCTTAATTAACTTCGTAACAAAATTTATACGTTTTGCAAAATCTACACTTCACGTCAGTTCGAGTTATTGGCGCCATTTGCTTAGCTAATGACCATGCGAAGGAAATAATTTATTCAGCCCAATAATTATTTTAATATTAATTTATATTTTACGCAAATATTTCATATCTTATACATATTGTGAATATATTAATTAATCTAAATATTTTTCAAAGAGCAATAATACTATATCAAAATCTACGTGGCTTTCATAGACAGGAGACAGCTTAGAAATGTTTGTAATCAATAGGGATCCATGTCTATTATACAAGTAAAGTGACAAGAAGGACAAGTGATATTGCATCCGGATGGATTTTCCTTGAGCATGTGGTGAGGGTGCACACAAACTGGAACGGAACACCGGAAGGCACTTTTGCAAGGCGGTATTTGTACCGTCTTTGCATGTTGGGCGGTTAATCTGAGCAGTTCGAGAAATGCTTTCACTATTGACAATTTATCTTGTGCGTAAATAAGTAAACATATATTTAACGCTATAAATCAAACCTGGGTGATTAATGACATTTTGTTTTTTAGGATTGTGACATAAATATCAGCACAGAGCATGTGTGCGAGTCCATTTATTCGAGTCATTTACCGATTCGTAGCATTAAGCAATTAAGAATCCATCAATCACACGCGCTTTTGTTCTATAGAAGTCTGAAACAAGATCTGAAAAAATATTCATTCGCTAATTAAATCTCTATTAGGTAGTTGATACTTGATAAGCGATGGCACTGGTTCAATCCTAGATTTTACGTTTGCTTTACCGCAATCGAAAAGTGAGAAAAATTCAAACTCGACACACAGGTAAATTCGTCTAAGTCATATGGGATGGAGACGGTAAAAAAATGATGTTCATGAAGTTGTTTGACATATGAAAATCTATTATTTTTATTTTACATCTATTATGAAATTACTGGAATTATTGCTATTAATAACAATTTTTGCAAAGATATGCGTTTATTGTATTAAAGAATCTTACCTATTTGGTAAACATTTTTAAAGATAAAAATTTGGAGAATGCCAAGATGAGGCCCGAATCAAAAAAGCAACCGACATACTTTCTATAATATTGTTAATTTATTATATAAAAATATATGAATTTTGCGATTGAAAAGAAAGTTGAAGAACTTCATCGATTAGACCTCAATTTAAATAGTTAC
>DVXP01003567.1:0-11182 GCA_018235645.1 Junonia grisea
GCCAGGTTATTACTAGCGTACATTAAAAATAAATTATTATTGAAGGAACAATAAAATAATAACATGACAAAGAGATGCGAGACAAAACAAACAATGGATAGTGCTTTGTTTTGCAACAATGTATTGTTTTAACATTTGTGATAACTTAAAATTGAAATATGGGGAATGATTGATTTAATTGCTATATGATATCATTTAGATTCTCTAATTAGAATTTTTTATAACTGTTTGGGCCCCTGCGTGTCTTATACAAAAGCGCGGATGCACGCCATAATATAAATAATAATAATTGCTAGATTTATTGAGTAAATTGAAAAGGTTTAGGATGGAAACCATTAATTAATTCTAAATATTTTTATTAATTTTTTAGGCCGATAACGATTTTCTATACGTACCTACGTAAAAAAAATCGGTAGCCAATATGCCAACATATTTCGTACCCCTTCGTTTTACAGTCAAAGCTTACTTGCACTAGTAGGTTTAATAAAATACAAAAGCAAAATATTCTTACGTACCTAAAGTACTGTTTTACTTAAATGTCTAAAGAGTATAAATAACATTATCAACTTTGTGACGTCAACCGCTGTACGCTTACAAACTATCGCAATAATATGAAATGGGGGAAATCCCTACATTTGTATTTTAAAGTAGGTGGGCTTAATTTTATAATCAAAAGTAAAAAGGATTTTAGGTTCCATCTATCTGTCTGTCTGTATAAATACACTACACATATTAATCACACGGAGAGTGGTAGATAAAGGTTTTAAATTTTTTACGCGCTCTGAGGGGTTTGAGATTTAGCATAATTTTATTAAAGTTTGATGTTAAATATATACCTAACTAGGAAGTACCGACTGAAAATATAAGTATCCATTATGAGTTAAAAATAAATAAAAGTTACATACACTAAATTACTCACACATTCAAACTTATGTAATTATTATGTAAACCTTCTGTCAATCTTCGTTATTTATGAATTAACGTTGATAATTCTTTTTCTATTAAACACGAGCCCTTCGAGGGGCTCCATTTAAATTTTATCAAGATCCGATGAAAGCCATCAGGACTTGATAATGAAGAAGACAGAGGGTAAGAGACGAGAATAAATCACTGACGATTAATGCAATTATAGTCAAAAGCTTACATTTTAACAGGGCTCAAGTTGGATGTATTTTTAAGTAAAATATTTATTTATAGAGTATTATCTTCTCTCTTCATATAATAGAGTATAGGTATCTAATGTTGCGCCTTTTGTCTTATACCTTTAACCTTCTACGCAGAGAGAGATGCAGTTTTAAAACCTTCGTCAGTATGTTTCTGACTGTGACAATCTGGTGGCCTGTTTTCAACGCTTTTTCACATCCGATTAGCAATATTTCACTCATTGGGGTTCATTCAAGTATTACGTAACGCAGTTTGGGGGGTGGGGAGGGTCTTGTAAAAGGTTACGGTGCGTTATGGGGCTGGGAGGGGGTATAACAACAACGCGTCACGTAACGACATAATTGTGATTTTTAGATGAAAATGGTCTCGAAAATTATTCTAGTGACCATTTTCATCTAAAAATTTTGGTAAAATGTTACGTAACGTCTAGGGGGAGGGGTATAGAACAACGTTACATGTGGGGAAGAGGGGGGGGTCTAAAATATTCAAAAATTGCGTTACGTAATATTTGAACGACCCCTTAATAATTTCTACTCTAACTTTCTAGACAAATAAATATCATAAAAATTGATGTAGTCATCTAAATCTGGACTGTAACTGTAATAATAACATATGCTAGTACGGATTTTTTACTTGTTATGTACCGCTACTTTAAACCAATTTTGATGTCATTTTTTGTCACAAATCCGCTAGTTTGATATTGATATTTCGTGGGCTATCGCAAAACATCTTAATAGATTATTTACAAAGTGTAAATATCGTTATAATATGATAACGATACGAAAAATATTTACAATAGTAAAACTTAAACATACTTTTTAGTGATCTTTTTTAATTCTTTTATTTAATTTGAAAATTATTAAAGTACAATAATATAATAATTAAAGCAGGTAAAATGAAATACGGAATGAAGAGTTGGTTTTAAGGAGAAATGAAATCTTTACTCTAATAAGACATTGGTATCAAGTATATAATATTTCTTGGAGACGAGTGGAGCGAACACGTGGATCTTAACCAAAGGTCACGGGTTCAAATACTGGATTTTCAAGTGCTAAATTTGTGTTTAAATTCATCTTGAGCTCTGCGGTGAAGGAAAACATCGCGAGGAAACCTGCATGTGCCGGAAGAAATTCTGACACATGTATATCCACCAATCCGCAGTGGAGCAGCGTGGTGGATTAAGCTCCATACCTTCTCCCTAATAGGAGAAGAGGCCTATGCCCAGTAGTGGGATATCTACAGGCTGTGTTACGTATACTTCTTAATGAAGGTCTCTCCTAAATTATTTTCGTTTCGATTTCTTACAGAATCAGGATCCTGTACTAAACTTCACATATACCTACTATTAATTCATTTGATCGTTTTTCGCTATTGAATGTCGTCGATGCTATTAGAAATATTTCAACAGAAATTTCTTACAGTGTGCGGCCGGGCTTAACCGATCATTTTTAGCGAATAATGAAGTCAATTGTGATTGACGTTTAGTATTACGTAAATTACGTTGACAGTTAGTTAAAATATAACGTATTCATTGTTAACGACGTTTAGGGTTCTGCAGAATATAACTATACGTATATAATATTAAAACTGGTTTCAACATAATATTTTTTTATTCCAATTAATTAGATTTAAAAACTTATCAACTGAACTGATTGTGCTACGAATTCCACGGGACTGATAAGACAAAAAAAAATCTTTAAAAATGGTTTACATACAATCGTGTACCTCACAGGTAAATCGTGTACCTCACAGGTAAATAATACGCAACAAATAAAAATATTTTAAACGGATTTAAATCGCGTATATTAATATTTTTATCATCCCGACGTTTCGAGCAGTTTACAGCGTTCGTGGTCACGGGTAGACTGAGGTGACATTCGTCTATTTGAAGTATTAAAGAAACATTATTCGTCTATTTGAGGTATTAAAGAAACTACCGCCAACGATTCCTAAGTTGATATCTAGAATAACGCTTAAGTATTTTTATTTCAATGAGTAACAATCGCGAAAATCTAAGACAACATTAATACGCATCAAATCAGAAATTTCTCATATTCTAAGTTCGATTGTAAACATAATCTAGCGTCTACGAATGTCCTAGTCTCATAGATGACATCATCATATTTCCGCTCTTTTCCCACTTTATTCTACTCTATTTTCGCCTATCAACTTTCATCTCAAAAAACTCCTTTTTCTTCATGTTTTCATTCACTCAATCAGTCCATCTCTTCCTTAGTCTACCTCGACCCAAAATCCCTTGTAACGAAAAATGAAAATCATGACGAAAATAATTATCTCCGGCCAGTAATCTGAAATATCTTCTTCTTCCTAACATTTTCCCGGACTTAACCGGGGTCTGCTTTATTCTAGCCTAGGTTTTGACAGGTTACTGATTTTTATGCAGAGCGATTGCCGTCTGACCTTTGCAACCCAAAGAGCAAGCCAGTAACCATTTAGACTAAAATATTTTATCTACTATGAGTAACGATCGTTGTCAGGTGACTGTGATAACAACCGGGACCGTCGGCTTTACGTGCTCTCAGAATCACGGTGGGTAGACCCACAAGGACCAGACCTAGGAACGAATGTTTGTATAAGTACAAACATCCGCCGCGAGCGGAAACCCGCGACCACCGGCGTTAATTCTGAAATGTAATTTTGAAAATATTTTAGTTTTTCCAAATAGTTAGACAAATATGTTAATACATTTTGATTTCTTTTTTGATCAACGAGTAGGGTTACAGTAGGTAGTAGTTATAATATTCTTAATAAAAAGTCCTGCTGAAACTTTATTCTGCAAACAATATGTAAAAAGTCATCCCTCCCACCCTGTGCCAAAAATTAGTAACATTATTTGAAATGTTTAACTATAAATTGAAATGAGATACTACGAGTACATAGTTACATATTCAAAATCAGAAATATTACATTTTAGAGCAATTTTTCAGGCCTGAATAGTAGAAATAGAATTATTCGACCCGGAAAAGCTCACAGCCTTAAGAATTACTCTTACATAATATATCCAGGTCATTTGTGGAGGTGAAAAACTTGTCTTTAGTGGGAGGGCGTGATTTATACCACCCAGTAATACCTGCAATACTAATATAAAACAGTATATTTAGTTGCGAAATATTTTGTGCTAGTTTGTTTTCATGTCTTCATTCTAAAAAAAGAAATGTTACAATGCTTCTGAAAATTATCAAAATGATATATTTATCGCTAGAATTAACGTGAGCTTGTTAGGTACTAATGCGGTTTAATATATTAATTCATAAGTTTATCTTATTCTAGACAGGTTTAATTTATTTAGTAATGTTTTTCGAATACATCGGAATTACATAGGTGCCATTTTTAGAAACTCCTTGGAATTCGATTAATATTAGCTTAATACTTAAGTACCGAATTAAAGGTTTACCTTCTATCATCAAAGCACATAACTATTTGAAACATCATCACACTATTTACAATATCCCTCTATCTCTGTCAATAAATACGACCCAAGATAAATAATACGGCACAGCTTCATTAGAATTAAGATCCCCGCGCCGAGTGATTCATTTCCGAGCATTCTTTCCACATATATCGATTTTTCACCCCATGCTGTCGCGAAATTATCGAAATCTAACAAAAACATCCCGAACGAGACTCGCAAGAAAACTAATAACCGAACCCACACCACCCTACGCACACCCACACAACGACGATCACTACGAATGCACACACATACACACGCGCAGCTCTCTAATTATATACGTCTACAGAAAGAAAATAAAGATCGGGGAAAAATTTTACAAGAACAAGTAAGCCGGACGCAGGGTGGGGCGTTGACCGCTCCCTGTCATTACCCCCCACCCCCCCGGGGGGCTAGTTCCACCCTGGATGTTTAATAATATGAAGAATTGGAGATAATTTGCGCGAAACTAAATAAGAAACGTCGGACGAAAATTGAAAGGTCGGAGAGGGATGGACGTATATCGCGATTTCTTGTCTTGTAAACTTTTGGCCATATTACAATGGAAACTTTGTGTGTGTGTGTGTGTGTTCTTGTGTAAGTTTTTTTCGTTCCACATCCTTATACGTAGAATGCGTGTATATTGTGCGTGCATTCGTGCCTTTGTTTGCTACAGAATACACGCGAGAAAATCAAACAAAAAAGTCTACCGATTTCGACGTATCATTCACGTATTTATTTCGATTCACATTGTTACTATGTGAATCCAATATGAGTAGCTTAGTAAAATATTTCTTTTTTGGGCTTAAAACAATATGGCTCTAGATAAAGCTTTAACTATTTATGTTGTAGTAATATTCGTTGTCATATAAGCAAAGGTTTTCATTGCGCGTTTGCTTAATGCATATGAATAAAGCTTTTTAGTTATAAAAAACCTTATTCTTTGCTTTATTTGATTTAGCATACCTACAACCTAATTCTGAGTTTCAGATTATTAAGACTTATTTGAGTTTTGGCTCAATATTCGTATCCATTATTTAATGTTGTGCATAATATTACATTAATACTGAAAAAATCCTCTAAAAAGTCCCCTGGGTTTTCTCCGAATTGCCCTGGGAATTTAACTTCAGTTCCTAGTTTTTTGTTCTTTTAATTTGGAGATGACAACCCTACGACAGTCATACCATACGGATAGAAAGGTAGACGTAAGGTCGTTTAACTATTTTTATTTCTAAATACATTCTGTTTTTATATGATTGTTTTATTTTTGAGTATTTAAAATCTAACATCAAGCTTAGTTATATATTATATAACAACAATATTGTAGTTTTTTTGTGTCACTATCTGCTACCCGGTACTTTGTCTATGCCAATAAAGATTTTTTGTAAGGAAAATACAATTTTCCAGGATAATGGATAAATGGAGAAATAGTCATGGCTTGGACACATGGATTAGGACACAACCTATCATGTCAGCCGTTTTGCTGAGCAACTAACATCCTAAAAATCTTTCAGCTTTATAATATGTATTTGTATGATATAAAGTGAAATATGAAATTATGATACGAAGACACAGAAGGGATACGAATCTGCACTTAGGTTCTCTTTTAGATTTTCTGTGCTGTTTATTTTCAAGATTGGTTTTTCGATTAAAGTTAAGTAGTAAAAACTGCAAAGTATTCAGGCTGTTTTAGACAAGCTATTCATTATTGCTATGTGATATCAATTAATTCAATTTTTATCTATACTAATATTATAAAGAGGAAATATTTGTTTGTTTGTTTGTATTGAATAGGCTCCGAAACTACTTGACCAATTTGAAAGATTCTTTCACTGTTGGGAAGCTACGCTATCTCCAGTGAACATAATCTTCAAAAAGTTGGGGATTACCGTGCGAAGCCGGGCCGGTCTGCTAGTTTATTTATAAAAGGATCCCCAACAAAAGATACACATTATACAATTATAAACAAAACAATGGTAAATGTTACAAAAATTTTGCTCTTTCAATTACAGGAGACCACAGCCTACTAATTTATGTGACTAAGCAAAACATTATTGTTAAAAATTAATATTAAAAATAATATTAAAAATAACAAATAATAGAAAATTTTAGAAATTTTATCCTAGTAATTATACCCAATATAAATATATCCCACAATAAATTACAAAAGTGGATTGACTCACTAAATTTTTTTCACACACAAATAGTCAATTACGTATATCCATTCTAACATTCACATACTAAAAGACTTTTTTCTTTACAACTTAATAAAAAGGTTTAAAAATTTTGCGGTTTCGACGTTTTTGCATTCAATTCATACATACCTGATATCTCGATGTGAGTAATGTTGCTGGCATTTCCGGTGCATGTGAAAACTTCTTTTATGTCTATTTTAAAAGTTTGCAATTTATTATTCGAGACATGTTGTTACAAATGTTGTGGTTTCGTATGTTATTGTTAATTTGGATACATGAGTTATATTTTAGTCTTTTAATAGCATATACCTAAGATAAATAAATAAATAAAATACGGAAAAATTACACAGATTGAGCTAGCCCCAAGGGAGGTTCGAGATTTGTGTTATGGGATACTAACTCAACGATACTATATTTATAATAGATACATAATGTATAGATAAACATCCAAGACCCAGGCCAATCAGGAAAAGATCGTTTTCCGTCATGACCTGGCCGGGGATCGAACCCGGGGCCTCTACCTCGCAGGCAGGCGAGTTAACCGCTACACCACGGGGGTCGTCAAAATATGTACATATAGAAATAATGATTTTAAACAAACAATTACAAATATATACTATATACGAATATAGGATATATGTTGACTAACATAAGCCACCTGATGTAATGTAATCAAACTCAGGAGAGTCGAAATTTTATCTTCTTTTGAGTAATACCGCACGACCAAAAACACGCTATTAATTTATGTTTCTATACCTATACTTACAAAACACAAAAACATACCCAACAAATTAAACTCAACGTAAGTAATTCAGCAGCGTTTTGTTTCGCTTACTTAATGATTTCGAGGCTTGATAAAGGAATAACATGACACTGTTTAATTTGAGCCCCTTTCCGCCCCAATCGTGTCTAAGAAATTCTCTTTAGATGAGACACTTTTGGAGACGAGGACGAGATAATGAACTTTCTTGGAAATATAATTGTTATATTATATACGTATTAATATACGGTAAATACTTAGGCAAAAAAAATGTTTTGAATGGAGTATAATCTGAAAATATTCAGGCTCGCATGTAAAGAAGATGGATTGTGTTTAATTAAATATCTAAAGAATTTTAAATTGAGGAATAGGTATGCCTTTTCTGTACAAATATGTATAATAATAATAGAATCTCACGATGTTTTATTAAGAATTACATAGTTCTTCTTCGAACTATATATTTACTGATTTTTATATTAGAAGTTCATAATAAAAGTCCTTAAAAATGTAGGTATATTTGGATTTCATTTGCTGGAAAATTTACCATTGCTTTAAAGCGAAAATTGTTAATGAACCACATGTTTTATCTGTTCATCGATAATTGTTTTATTTGTTTATTTAAATTATTCAGTGTTCGATTCATTAACATTCCTTTTTAGAATAACATTATAACAACATCATTTGCATGTTCAATTGACTTTAAAATAATTGCTTGTTGATAATATCCGACGATATTATCGACAATAATAAAAGCTATTTGCTTTTACATCCATCATTTATTTTCGTGGACTTATATGACGTATCTGTACAATACGAGTACCTTTGAAAACTGCTAAATAAAATCGTGTTATGAAAAAAGTCTTTAAGTATAATATCAACAGTCAATGTAAAGGGAAATTTTCTTTAACTTATCTAAATTGCCGACAGACGTCGATCACAACCTTCGCTCGATTTTCACATTTTCTGACATTTTCCGTAACCTTCATACCATTATCTGTAGGTTATAAAAATGTATAATAACTCTTTCTTTATGGATATAAAGGTAGAATGTATACAGGATGTTAAAGTAAAGAACTGATATTGATCGTTATTTTTGATAGGAAAATTATTCTCGTCTAAAGGGTTGGCTTACCCTCAATATGTAATATGAGTCAGCCGTAAATAATATATATGTAATACGAATGTTGTATTTTTAATAGTGAACATAACATTGGTGCTATTAACTCGTCAGTTGAAGTGGTCATTGCAAACGAATGAAGCACTAACGGTCGTGGGTTCGATCCCCGCTTGAAACAGATATCCGTATCGGTCATAGAGATATCTGTCGTGGATATCTAAGTGTTTGAGTTCCTGTTGAGTGTGTTTCCGGACCACACAAGGTCCAATGATCTTACTAGGCGTCATTGAGTTTGAAGCATTTATTTTAGACCTTTATTTATAAGAAATTTTTATTTCAGGTATTAGACTACACACAGTATTATCTAGACGTAGCAAACACGAGGGGCGAAGCGCATTGGGCGGTTGAGTACAATGTTACTCAGTACTACGGACTCCGAGAGGTCAGTGCCGCCTCTCTTGACACCCTCGCCGAAAAGATCAGGAACTACCATGACAGGAGTTTACTCACCAAGTAAGTTACTATGATGATGTAGACAAGTTTGATGTCCTACCTCTAAAGCATGATGATAATTAAGTCCTATAAATATATCGCGGAACTTATGCTGCAGCAGTAGTTTTCCGTGCCGTTATGTTTTGGCTGTGACATGGTTTCACAAGAAATACAGACCGGCTATCTTTTTATCGTCAGAAATGGCCTACTACTATATCTACTGCTAATGTAATGCTACTAATAAATCTTTCTATTGGTGCACAGCGGATTGCCAATATTTCTCCTAATGCACACATTTAGTTTTTCCAACGCCTTGCGTCTTCTAAAATAAGGAATTGTCTATCCCGTTTTTGATATAAATATAATTTAACGTAAAAATATAGATAAGTGCACGGAATCTTTTAAGTTCCCATACAAAACTATCGTATTTGGATCATAATCCATCATAACAATGTTTATAAATGATCAAATTTTAACATTACCCAAAAGCTAAATGTATGTCAATTAACAATCTACAAATTGCACAGGTATTTGACAGCCCTGCGCGTACGCCACACAACAGATATATCGGAGTGCGACAGCGCGTGCGTACACGTCCACTTCTGCGCAATCACACGCGCAGACTTCCACGAGTTCCGTACGTGTGTGCGTAATCCTGCGTCCGCGCTTGCGTCACGCGCGCCTCACAACTCCGCCGCCATCTTGCTATACGCCATTTTGATTTTGATCTCATCGTAAATAGACGTATTTTTAGGTTATCTTTAAAATATATCTGTATTTGTTTTATATTATATGTAGCTCAATATTTTTAAAAAGTAAATGTGTATTTTCCTTTGTTGTCCAAATTAATTTTATAATTAACAGAATACACTTCTTATTTTTAATAAATGTATATAACGTTGCTACAAGAAATAAATGGAGAAATAGTTAAATTAGCAATACGTAACAGCAAAAAATAATGTAAATAAGCTTTAAACCAATATATCAATGTTTTATATCCGTGGTTAAGTAAAAATTATTTTTATCTTTGACTCTTATATTATAACTACAAGTAATCGAAATTATATTATAGTTTTAAACCTTAGAACAGGAACCTAATGAACAATGTGATGGAAATAATAATTTGACTAACATATCTAGTACCAGAATACTTTTACATTATATATGTAAGTCCGTATGGCATTTCTATGACCCCTGTTTTAAGGTTTAAAACTCTTAGAAAAATAGACAATTACAATTCCTTCAAGATAGCCAAGTGTACATAATTTCACAGCTTAAATGAATTAAAATAAAAAGTAATATCCGAAAAAATAGACTTAAGTCGATGTACAGTTTTACCACAATAATATACTAAACTATGTAAAATAGTATAATCATAGAAAAGCTTTCGTTCTCACGGAGATTGTTTGGAATTTGAATACTGAAATTTTTTTTGTACGAAGATTTAAAAAATTCTTAACAAGACAAGTCACTTAAAACGTAAAAGTGAAATTTTATCACGTTATGAAAAAAGGACCTTTTCTGATTTTTTTAGGACAACCCATTATGATACATCACTGTCGGTTTTTTTTTTTGGCAAGAATTAAAATATAATTTTTATTTGACGGGTTCCGAGATTCATTAAAGCTGAATTTTTGTAGAATTTATAAGAACTAAACACATTCAGTTAAAACATTCACATTTCGATACAAAAAATATTTCATATCAAAATACTAATCTGTACTAAATAACTAAAAGCCAATGAATCAATTTTCATAAGCCGCCGTTCTGTTCTATTCCGACCAAAAATCGAGACTCACTCAAGTGAAGTTTAGTCATTTCGCATCATTCACTCTGTGAAATTTTAGTTGTTAAAATTTTGCCACAGAATATCCGATGCATACATTTCACGTTAAAAATGACACTTACACTTACGTACTTTAGTACGACTCGGGCCGCATCAAGTCGCGTGGCGCTACATGTACAATCGTGTGAGTGAAACGTAAAAAATCTGCTTGAGTAAG
>DVXP01003568.1:0-11182 GCA_018235645.1 Junonia grisea
AATGTCTATGGGCGACAGCATTCACTTTCCATCAAGTGATCTGTCAGCTCGTTTGCCGCCCTATCCCATAAAAAAAAGCAGGAATCGAAACCGCAGCCGCTGGTTTTAAGGGCACGTTCAGTGCCACTGCAACAAAGCGGTCATAAAAATGTATGTGTATACCTACCTATAGATGTGAAAAATTAACAAGTGTCCATCGAAGTGTTCTATTGATCCATTGTTTACAATTCAATCCCAGGAAAATGTCAATCAACAATCAGAAGTACCAAGTAAGATAAAATATATAAAAGATGCCAATCATCTTAATACGCTCGATATACTTACGTCGTATGTAAATGTACCTAAGTATGCTCTTACGCATGTTTAACATATATGGTTATTGTTTACGTTAGGCAAGTATGTATGTAAGTATATGTATGATATACATGTGCCTAACGATTTCACTCGTGTTCAATTTTTTTTTCAGATAGGTGTTACGATTGCTTACTACTTCGATTGACGAAAAATTGGTGCATAGAATGGGATGTCCGTCGAACACTACAGCAGCTCTGAATTGTATTATATTTTTAAAATACAAAGTTTATAAAAATTTCGTGATTAAAAAATATCTATATCTTTTTAAAAGCCCAATCAAGTTCTAGATATTAAATGAACCACACATTGCTACATCAATCATATCAATGTCGAATTCAGAAAATACAAAACTATACAGTTGGAGCTAATAAAAATTATGGTCGAAAACAAAATACAGATGTAACATAAAAATATACTACAATATTTTTTCATATCAAAAATTGATCGAATATTGAATAGTTAAGTTACATAATAATAAATATTATTATTTATTTGTTAAAGAGACAAGCGAACGCTCATACCCGCGTCAAATTTTATTGGGAAATACCATAATTTAGTGGTTAATTAACACCAAGCGAGAAATATTACAGAATTCCCGGTTACTATAGAGACATGTTCAGATTCCTCGCAGATGAGTCGATGAGTTACTTAATCATTTAAATAAGTATTTTAATATGATCAATCAAGTACAAGGTTAGGTGGAAGAACACGCACTGGACGCAGGAATGACGCTCTATTGAGTATCGGTACTATAAAGCCGTGTTATACTGTGAAAGCTCCTAATAAAAAAGTACATATAAACATGTTTACATTTATTTTTATTTGAATAATTTTTAGGCTTAAAAAATAATATTTGAAAGAATAACGTTCGAATATGTTTTGACGAGTTTTCAATATTGATTTTCAGATATTTTGTGATAATTAAAACGCAAAAACAAACCTTAATACTTCAAAAACATCTTCAATATGAGTCTCAAATTGTATAGTCATAATTAGAGACCGGATTATGCAATGCATATATGCATATGCATTGCATATTTCTGCCACTTTGGAAATTTTTCCAAGAAATTACCGAAATATGCATTATATTTCGGTAATTTCTTGGAAAAATTGCATATTTTAGCAATTTTTTCGATTTTCATTGCATATTTCACCTCAAAATCAAGGGTAAAATGCATATTTTCGATGCTTTTGCCTCGCGTTTCGGGCTGTTTTGGTTGACGACCTTTTTTTTGGTCGGCACTAATTTCGTCGCCGTAATAGGTATACGTGATGACCTTTTCTTTGTCGCATCTTAAGAAAAAGGGGGCATTTATTTTATTTTATTGGTAATTGTACCTATTTTGCTATTTTTTTCGGTAAAAATTGTATGCATTTGCATATTTCGCCATTGTTGGTGCATATTTCAGATAGTTTTCGTGCATATCTTCATGCGTATAATGACCATTTTATGTTGCATATAATCCGGTCTTTAGTCATAATTATAGTGGCAACAAAACTATCATTATAGCTTTCACGAAAGAAAGACCTGCAGACCTTTACCTATCTGCAGTGGCTTCGATGAGGAATATGATTTTTTTATAAAAAAGCCTTTTTTTAAAGTTGTATTATACATATTATTAGTTTGATTTTTTTTTTGTAAATATTCACTCTTAAGTAAAGATTTTTATTCTTTTTTCTTTTTTTATGATTACGGAGATTATTAAGGAGAACGGCTCCTTCTGCTCATGCTACACGCCCGCTAATGCCTTCCTTGAAATGTCTACCAAAATGTAAAAAACAATTTAATAACCACTATGTTCTACGACTGATTAGTCGTAGAAATATCTTTATCGTCCTGAACACGGCATAAGGAACAGAATCATCTATGATAAGCGGTTGATCGACAATATCTCCCGTACTAATATCTCGCAACGTTGCCTGACATTATCTTTGATTCTTAAGATATAATAGTCCCGATAAAATTCACTCTTTGTCTTGGAATACGTTATTTTGATAGGAGATCGCATCACGACACGAACGAAATTGCGGTCAAAATGAGCAGTAAGTAACGTTATCCTTCAAAATATTTATTTTATGCAATAGTAAAATAAAGTGACAAGGTCAAATTATCTTAAGTACTTAAATGTTTTAATTATATTTTTTTCATGATATAGTTGCTACTTTTTATGTTTCAATGTTTAAAAAATTATTACAGTTTTTAAAGATTTGAAAAAATTATTATGAAGTTTAATAATTTTATTTTCTATCGTAAATTTTTTTAGTATGTAAAGAATAAGTGTAGTAATGTACGTACATTATTGAAACATATGAAATGACAGTCTTATATCTACTACACTACTAATATTGTAACATTATTAAAACCGTAAGAAAACATAAGGAAAAACCTTAACATATATTTCAATTTGCAGTAGCCACACGGCTGTTATTATTGACGGCGACGCTGGTCAGCGTCTCCGCGCTCTCAATCTCTTTGAGACAAAATCCGGAGACTCTGTGCATTGGCCAAGAAAACTTCCTACGTATTGCCCATGTTGAAAGTTGCGTGCACTATTACCAATGCTATTCCGGACGCGCATACCTTATGCTATGTCCTTCGGAGACGTGGTTTAATGAAGAAGAACAGGTAATTTTATAATACTAATATATAATTTGACGTTGATTTACGTTATCGAATATAATGTAACATAATCTTATTATATCACACAGACTTGTGACAAATCCGCACCACCGGAAGGCTGCACCGTTGAAAGCGAAGTCGAGCCAGAGCCTGAACCTGAACCGGAACCAGAACAAGAACCTGAACCCGAAGAGGAACCAGAAGAAGAACCTGAAGTTCAACCTGAAGAGGAACCAGAAGTTGAACCTGAAGAAGAACCTCTACCAGAAGAACCTGAAACGGAACAGGAACCTGAGGAAGGACAAGAAGATGGAGAGAATGACGATCAAGAAGTAGAAGATCAAGAAGACAACAATGAAAACGAACAAATTGAAGAACAAGAGGATGAGAGACATGAACAAGACAATGAGGAGGAGCCGGATCAGGAAGACGAAAATGTTGACCAAGAAACGGAAGTCGATGAGCCAGAACAAGAAGGTGAGGGTGAGGGAGATGAAAATATTGATCTAGAACCAGAAATTGTTGAGCCGGAAGAGGAAGGTGATGGTGAAGAAGACGAAAATGTAGATCAAGAGCCGGAAGCTGTTGACCCAGAAGAGGATGGTGATAGTGACGAAGATGAAAATGTAGACCAAGAACCGGAAGTTGTTGAGCCAGAAGAGGAAGGTGATGGTGAAGAAGATGAAAATGTAGATCAAGAACCGGAAGTTGTTGAGCCAGAAGAGGAAGGTGATGGTGAAGAAGATGAAAATGTAGACCAAGAACCGGAAGTTGTTGAACCAGAAGAGGAAGGTGATGGTGAAGAAGATGAAAATGTAGATCAAGAACAAGAAGGTCAAGAAGATAATGAAGATGGTGACAATAATATTGAAGGCTCAGGTCAAAACATCGAAGAAGATGCCATCGTAAGGTATGTTAGATCTACAAGAAGATTAAAGCAATTAGAAGACTTAGATGAAGATGATGAAAGTGAAAATGATAATGATGGTAATGAAGACGGCGACAACAACGAGGACGGTGACGACAATGAAGATGGTAATGAAGGTGGTGATGACAATGAAGGCGATGATGACAGTGAAGGCGGTGATGAAAATGAAGATGGTGATGACAATGAAGATGGTGATGACAATGAAGGCGATGATGACAATGAAGGCGTTGATGAAAATGAAGATGGTGATGACAACGAAGATGGTGGTGATAGTGAAGATGGTAACGACAACGACGACGGTGAAGACAACGAGAGCGGTGACGACAATGAAGACGGTGACGATAATGAAAGCGGTGATGACAATGGAGATGGTGTTGACAACGAAGATGGTGGTGATAGTGAAGATGGTGACAACAACGGTGACGGTGAAGACAACGAAGGCGGTGAGGACAATGAAGACGGTGCCGAAGGCGGTGATGATGGTGATGGTAATGGCAATGGTGATGTTGATGAAGATGGCGACGATGATGAACCCGAAAATGAAGAATCACAAGCGAAAAAATTCTTCAAAAGGTTACTTAGTGCATTCGCTTAAAACTTTAGGCATCACATTTCAAAAGTATCTCCTTTAGGAGTGCCAGCTTGAAATTTAAGTAGGTAGCTATGAAAGAATATTTTTAATTTATTTTTAGATTTAAGTGTGGCGAGTAGTTTCACTTTGTGCAATTTTGTAAATAATCTGACGTGAGTGTGTTATAACGTAATAAATTATTATAGTATATGAAATGTTTTACTGTACCTACCCTTTAAATTTTCAAACTGCAACCTCATAATTTTTCCGCAAAATAATAATTAAATAAATGAACAAATATATTTTTGAACTTACAATACTTATAATAAATATTAACTTACAATAGATTAATTACTTTACAATAGTAAATAGTTATAGGTAAAATCAACCTAAAATGTCTGAGCATGAGTCGAATTAGAATTGAAGTAATTGCGATACCTATAGGTACGAACAGATAAACCCTTTGTTTGTTCTGTGCAGCCTGATTCGGATAGTTTGGATCATTTAAGACTCGTGAAACGAACGTATAGTATTATTTGAAATATCATCGCTGCAATTAAGGATTACAATCCAGCAAAGCGCGATCTCGCAATTTAGCGGGATCCCGCACATTTTAGGCTCTACGAGATTCCGCAATATCTTGCGGATTCGCACTACGGACCGCCATCAGTCTGTACGAATTTATTTAAAGTTCGCCTTTAATCTAATCATCAACGCGTTTTAGGAGGAACATTGTCGTTCAATCTATTGTTTTAAATATTAGGATTAATATTCATTGTTAAATATTAGGTAATTTACTGTTTCTGAAATATTAAGCTTTAAAGTGTCAAATCCATGATAGTAGTAGTATAGGTACATGAAAAGAATTTAAAAGGAATATTATCATGCTAGGTGGGTTTTTATAGTTCACGAGTTATAGTCGATCAAAGTAACAAGAAATATTTCACCCATATTGAAAATTATTAAAATATATATAATAGTTGTAAAAAAATAAATTAGTTTTAAAGATTAAATTAATGGATATCCCCATATTTTGATTGAAACAAAAAAAGCTCTACACCCACATGGCCAATTAATTATTATATTATAGTTAAGTATATAGCTGAACTGATGAAATAATCAGCCATTTTTCTTAGTTAATTGGGCTTCGTTGATTTTTAACTGTATTTTTAATAAAAAGTTGAAAATAACTATAAAAAAAAGCTAACTATGCAGGATCCCGCGGGATCCACGAAGAAAACACACGAAGGAGTTTGTTCGGTGTCATCTTTTTATTGATGTCGTTACCGACGATCACCAGCGGCTGGCTTGGCTTGGCTTGGCTTGACTTGGCCTGGCCTGACTTTGCCTGGCTTAGCTAATCATAAACTTTCGAAGAGCATATACTTTAGTTATTTCGACTTTTCTTCTTTAAAATAAATATGACTGCATTAAGCGAAAAAAACTACGTAAGTACTTAAAAAATGATAATGCCTTTAAAAATAGTTGTAATAACTATTTATTATTGATCATGTCTTTTTCTTAGCCTGGTAACGCAATCGTTATATCTCAATGCAAATGTCCGATAGTGTCCACTAAATACTTAGTGGAGCTGTCTGCTTTTTTTCCTCTTTGAAAAAAAATGTTTAAACGTGCTCTATTTTGTGGTTTAAATATCGACAGATGATGTTGCATTGAGAAAGAAGTAGTAATAAAAGACGCACCTGTGTTATTTTTGGCATATAAAACCATAAAGCAGGAAACACGCTAAACCGTGCTCCGGCGGGAGCTCAGACGGGCCACGGTTGTACATTGTGGTATACATTTTGTATGAAGTAATTCATGTAAGACCGTCCCGGTGGCGCACGGCCGAGCCACGGGCAGACATTAACTACTTCATACAAAAATACATCCATAATATTTGAACGTGCCCCGGCCGCGACACGGTGTAGCGTGTTTAATACGGAAAATGACTTCACGATTTCGATTTCCGATTTTAAATTAATAATTTAAATATACTAAATTTCATTTGTTTTTGTAGGACTTTGAGGATTTGTCAACATCAGTACCGGAAATGGTTTGTTTTCTATCTTATCACATCAGCGATGACAGCAAACAAGTGATAAAAATAAATGAGGAGCTTAATAATACAACGTTGTAAATTTTTAGCCAAATTTATTACATCATTATTATACAAAATAAATCTCAAATACAATAATAATTATAGTATAAGTAACACAACCAAAGCAAAACATTAAACATTGGATTTGAGAGAAGTTTTTGCCACGGTAGGCCCGTACAGGATCGGCCGTAAATGCATAAAATATAGATTACATCATGTTAACTAAGTACGTTAACTAAAATATGACTTGATAGTTAAAATGTTAATTTCTACTCATTGGCAGTAATAAGAACGATTTCACAATACTGGCACCCTCGAATGCTACGAACGATGAGGATTAGACGTAATGTTAAAGCTAAAGTAGTTACAAAAATAAATATCTAAAACTGTAGACAACATAGCAATAGCGTAATAAATAAATTGTAAGCCGATATGAAGAATAAAATCTTCGGAATTAGAAACCAAATAAACAAATCGATATCGATTGAAGGATTCGTTTAAAATTTTAATAGTCAGGAAGTCATAAGTGTATCTTCAGTTTCGTTCAGAAACCTCACATTCTTTCGGCCATTCAAGTTACAAGATACATTAGAAAAATGTATAACGGTAGCTAAGATACCATATTCGTAGTAAGGAGTGAGTCAACAACTTTAAATATGGTCCTCCCAACGCTCAGTACAAAAGTAGCTAATGAGTAGATAAGATATGTGATGTGTTAAAATGTATAGATTATCTGTGGCCCGGAAATATTCACAACGACTGGACCTCGTATTGTTTATGGTATGAAGATATCACAAGTTTCATGTCATTTCCGCGCGCCACAGACTATAAAAGCCTACCCTAAAGCGTATATAATAGTAGAAGTATCGGTTTATCTAGCGATTTAAACGATATTCATACATTGACCAGATACATTTCCGCTAAATAGATTTCGCGTATAATGTTATCTAAAAAGGCGCCTTAATATCAACGTCACTTTGAACAACACTAAAACGCAAAATACAAAAATATCACTTTTACATTCATTGCATTTTTGTCATATCCATGCAGGAAACATTAATAAAAAACATTTCTAAAACGTTTAGTACACTATAATACAAATTCGTAGAAAAGTATGAATTCAGTTAAAATGAGATATAAGAAATCTGGAAACGAATAAAAAATATAAATAAATAAACAAAAAAAAAAACGACTATATACAAAACAGCTAATACATACCATGCCATGGATGCGACAAATTACAACATCATACAATTCCGAATTTCAAATCCTATCGCGTCCTACTGCCTAGTCTACGGCGGTTTACATGAAAATATCACGTGAACGAATACATAGTTACATTTCGTTAGTACAAAAATGTTTTTCAATGCTATAAAATTTAAAGCGTGCTCTTAACACTAATCGTATCAAATCCATCGACGTTTTCGGTAAAAAAGTACGAAATAGCGGCTGTTGTACAAAATTTTAGACTAAATCCTTAGGAGTTTAACCCGCGACGGCGCCGACGGGTCAAAACAGGCCGATGTCCTTCTTCAAGTTGGTCTGCTTCCAGGCCGGTAGCACTGAAAATTCTTCTTTGGTCATGCCGAATGCCTCCTAGAAGGATTTAACACAAATATTTAAATCTAGCTTTTATGTATATTGTACTTGTAAAACTTCTTGGTAATTTTATTTAGATTATTGTGCAAATGATACAATTTTGGTGCTATATGGCATATATGCGATAATTTATTTTAAATAAATATCAGTGGTGCATAAATGTACACGTGCAACTTATGAGTAAAAATAAATATACATATGACTTATGATAAACAACTGTAAACAAAAAAGAAAAGTTAATAAAAGCATTAGAGGTAAAATCATTTTTTTTTTTTGGGAATTGCGTGTTTTATGATCCATTTCAAAGCGATCGTTGTCAAAGTGTCAATAATTTCGCGTATGAAGCGATAATTACGTGTATGTATAAGAGTTTGTTTGTTGACTCGTCTGTGACCGTGAGTGAGTCGTCAATTTCAATATCAGGCGAAGGTTGGCAAAAGATGATAAGTGTGTGAGAATAAAATTTCTTGTCTATGTTTGCGTTAAGATGAACGAACGTTTAGACTTTAGGGGTATAGGTGTTTAGGTGCATGTGCGTGTGTGTATTCGGTCATCGTACCAGGTAGTCCAGCGACAAGTTGTTCGAAGTAGTTCGGTCGGTTTGGTTGTGGCTAGTATGAATTTACGCGTGACTGTTTGTAGTTGGAGACGAGTCCATGTACGCATGTGAGTAGTCAGAGGTGCTGTTTGAAGTGCTGGTTAACACATGCTAGATTTTACGTGTTGCGTATGTGTATTATTTATTGACGCCGACAAGTGTCGTCGTACCAGGAAGTCGGGCGCGGCGAGGTGTCGCTCGAGGTGGTGCGGGTCGACGTGGTGTGTGTGTGAGTGTGGGTGGTGTGCGTCGTACCAGGAAGTCGGGCGCGGCGAGGTGTCGCTCGAGGTGGTGCGGGTCGACGTGGTGTGTGTGTGAGTGTGAGTGGTGTGCGTCGTACCAGGAAGTCGGGCGCGGCGAGGTGTCGCTCGAGGTGGTGCGGGTCGACGTGGTCGGGCAGCGGGCGGCGCTGCAGCGCGGCGAGGGGCAGCACGGCGTCGCAGCTCGTGAGGCGCGAGAGCTCCCGCGCGCCGGACAGCTGCTCGCCGGCTTTGTAGCCGTGCTGTAAGGCGGGAAGCGTGTGGATTTGTACAGAGTGCAAGAGCGTTGCTCATATATTATATTACTATTTCCCATTTAAGTAACCATGATATACAAAGTTCTGTTTGCCAATTTTAGAATTTATGAAAAGGACCTTATTCAAGAGTTAAGCATCTTATTTTATAACACCAGTTCGATTGTTTTTGTTTTTGCTTATGATACCCAATCCACTATACACCAGTTTCACCATCACCAAACTTTTTTATTTTATTTTTACAACATATTATAATACTTACCATCATATTATGTGTGTCAAACACAACCAATAAATCATTGTACTAATATTTAAGATAATTATGACGTTGTATTGTACATGTGTACATTGTTTCTCATATTCAGTTGATAAAAATTATTTTACAACACAAAAATAAATATTCTTAGTTAAAGTGTATATGTACGTAATATACACAAATAGGTACACGACAACTATACAGTTGTACAAATAGTTTAGCCGCTGTATTAATCTCATTCGTGACACGCTGCATAGTATAGTATTATAATGCACCTCGAGATCTAAAGGGAGTTGTCTCAAAAGTCATTTATATATTTGTATATTATTCCAATATAAGCTCTTAAGTTTTAAGACACATTTTCAAGTATTTGATTGTTTTAAGTTAGCTTCCTTTAGATCTGAGTTTAGACAGCTTAGTATCCTCAAGTGTCACATGATGTCATCTCATTAGACCATGCTGTACAGTATAGTACACGCACGTTGGGTTCACACAGTCGAAACGCGCGGTATATAGTATAGTATAGTACATAGTACAAGCAGTGATAGTTACCGCGATGTTAGCGTCGGCCGCGTCGTCGTGCTCGCGCCACGCGTCGAAGAGGCGCGTGAAGGCGAGCGGCTCGAGGCCGGCGGCGACGACGCGCACGTCGGGCTCGCCCGCCCGCGACGCGCGCCAGTACGCGTCCGCCGTGCGCAGCGCCGCCGCGCGCAGCGCCTGCCAGCGACCCGCGAACGCGCCCACACCTACGACAGATAATTAACAAATTTAAATTAACATTTCGATTCTGAACTCTCCGAAGTAACATGTCCGATCTAAATTTTGACATATTTTTAGTTGAAGAAGAAACATGACTATTCATATATGTATTTGAAGTGTTCTAACAGCAAATACTTAGCTTTAAAGTAGATATGTTTGTTTATTAAAAGATATTTTTTATTGTTGCTCATTTAGTACTTTTGATGAAATGTCTTAATAATATGCGTTACAATATGAAAAATATGAGTCTAAGGTCCGTGTATGAAGGCGACCTTCACCGAGATGATGAGTGGAACTTAGTTTAAAGTCAATTTAGTATATTTAGAAAATATATGCACCTGTCTCTAAATTTCATTTCATACATATTATAATTAATTATAAATACAATATCAATCAAGTTCGGTCAAATCTTTTGAACCTATATCGAACAGGTGTTACGATTACGAAAAGATTTTAAGTCTGTATTTATATCATTATTATTTACTAGCAATAATCAATAATTTCATCATAAAGATACTTCATAAAAACAAAAAAAAAATACGTCACGGCGGCCTAAACATTTACCGTCAAATAGTCTAGTATTGGAAATATAAAGTAAGTGAAATAAATCCATACCGTTCCTCTCGGATGGCTCAAGCTCCGTGTGGTGCGGCCACCAGCCCTGCCACACCCACACGTTCTGACCGTCGTCCAGCAAGAATAGGGCTGGAACAGTAAAAAAGAGTTATTATAGACTTACATAAATTTTATTTATTCCATAGATATAAACTTTTAAAAAGTAATTTATATACAGGGTCAATACATTTGATGTGTTTTAATTAAAACTGTTTAAATGAAATAAGATTTCAAGACCATACACAAAAAATCATCTTAATCGGATCA
>DVXP01003569.1:0-11181 GCA_018235645.1 Junonia grisea
CCGGGCAGAAGTTGTGTATACTATAATACAATATTTTTTATCAAATTAGATAGACAGATAGATAGATAAAAACATTATTTGGATTACACCACAACATGAGTAAAAAAAATTAAAAAATATTAAAATACAAAAAAGAAAAAAATAAAAAAAAACTTATAGCTAACTTACAAAAATATTTTACATCTATTTTTACTTAATCTAAATTAAATTACCTATATAAAAATATATTATAAATATATAAAAATTATGGAATATATTATACTTAATCTGTAACCCGTCATGGCTAAAGGTATTGTATTTTAATAAAACTTATCATTCTGATCATACTCGTATATTTATTCGTTAAAGAATTAAAAATAGATGAAGTAAAGAATCATTTCACTTAAGCAATCTCTCTTACTTTAAGCAGTTTGATGCATTCTTAATTAATAGTTTAATAGATAACAAAAAACCTAAAATAGATTTATTGTTTTACTAAAAAAACGAAAATAAACCCTGTTGAGAAAATACAATAGTGTAGTTTCTGGAACAAAGTAGCGCAACCTCTTCGAATCCTCTTGTAAACCTACGCCTCCTTCAAAAGTCAATATGGTAGCGAATTTCACACTACACTCGATATTGGGAAGATCTAACTAAATCTGTTTTGGTCACGTATTAAAGTATAAGTTGGTTTTGTTTTTATGTCAGTTATTGTGTGTTCATATTATAGCCTCATACCCACAAGCTATTAAGGCCACAAATACGTAGAAATAATATAAGTACAATGAACCGCATAGTGCATATAATTAAACTAAAGTTACTTGGAATATGATTTAGATGCGTATTTCATACTAAAACTATTCACATAGGCATGAAAAATGGCTTAAAATTAAAAGTATGGATGGCTTTGTATGTTTCAATGAATCTATAATTTTAATGATGACAAAATATTCTTTTACGAAGAAAAGCTGTATCAGTTAGTTATATTATAAAAATATTGTTTAATTTTTTTCACTGATTAGTTTTAACTCTCTTGAATTGTATGAACCTAGTTTTTACTTAATTGTATTAGTGACAAAAAGTAAGACTTTTTAATTTAATTTTAATTTAAATACGAAAATTACACGCAATTAATTAAACTTTTAATCCTCGGTATAACATCAACAAAATATACTTATTATGCAAATGGGATTAAAGGGAACCATAAAAATTATCACTTTGTTGTAAAGTATTTTTATGTAAAATATTATAATGCGTTATATTCCGGTTTTTAGATTTCAATGTTAATATCCATTTTAGCTATCGCTGAATCCTGAATTAATTTCGTCTACCATGTTATATTGACTTACGTCGTGTATCAATGGTTTTTGAGAAAAGACCTGAAACTAAAAATGACAGCTTTAGAAGAATTGTTATAACCCTTTGAAAGATTTTAGCGCAAATCTGCAAATAAAAACTGAAAAAAGCATATGTTCCTTTCTATGCAAGTAAACAACAAGCAAGTTAATGATTAATACGTTTAATTTGTCAAGTAAAAATATAAATTGAAATAATTTTAATTTGTCGCAAAGAAACAGAGCCTTGTCCACTCCACACTCCTCAAATCTACTCTTTTGATACCTACAAGTAGAAAATCAGGAGTTCGCATTTTTTTCTTCAAAGCAATATCAGAAATGTTTAAAAATACGCAAACGATATTGTTTACATAACATTACTGTCGTGTCGAGTTCAATGAAACGTGTAAGAACGCGTTGGTACTCTTCCAACTTCGCAATTGTAATGAAATATTTTGAAAAATTTTCCTATCGGAATTTTTTATTAGAAATTTTTATGTGTCTTTTGATGTTCGGGACGACGTTTGTTCAAGTGGCTTTAAATTAAAACCAGTATATGAGAATGTGTAAAAATGTTTTCTGGTTGTTTATTATATGATTTAAAAAATATGTGAAACCTTATTTGGTATTCCTACGGTTATACCAAAAGGTGTACAATAATAGTTTATACGAAAATTCTGCTGAAAATCGATATCTGCTTTCGGCAATCTAAATATAGTATAATAAAAGAAAAGTAAAAGAAAATAATTTTATTAACTGTAATATCTCATAATTACAAGTCGAAGTAACTCGAGCTCGTAGGCGTGACGCTAACGAGCCGTGTTCCAGCCTATCCCCGGGATACGGGATCGATGCGGGATCCGCACTGCGGTGGATCCTGCAACTACCTCTGCCATGAATAAAAAAATACACCGGAAATTAACCGGGTCTATGATCTAAACAAACATATGCGAAGACCTTCCTTCTTTTGGCTTGTTTTGATACTTTTGTATACAGAAATAATGTTGATTATAGTATCTATTTTACCAGTGCAATAGTAGTACTCTGTCTAGTAAGTTTTCAAGCCTTATATCAATAAATTTTACTATAATAGTATGTTGGGTAAAGGATATGTATAGAATTTTTGTCGCGTTAACCAAATCCAACCGTTGTGTCTAAAGTTGTGGTCACAATCTTATGGACTTATACTTGTAAGGTCTTATACAGTCATCCAAAAAAATGGAATAACTAATGGTATTATTTAGCGTGACAATATTTGTACATTAACCATTAAGTGCAGCGCAGCGTGACCATAAGGACCTTAAGGAGCCTTTTGTTGACATGTATTTTGTTAAGAGCTCATTAGTGTTATCTTAATGCATTGTAGTTATTTTTAGTTACAAAAGTTCGTATTTTTTCTATATTCTTAGAAAATTCGACGATGTAATGAAAGTCCCTAAGAACGGTTAAGTTTTCGTCTTTTATTTTTTCTGGTTGCTTTTACAATTGCTGAAAATTGTGGAATATAACCGAGCAGTTCCTAAAAAGTTAAGATAAAACGTTCGTTTGTTTTTATTAAACTTGTAAATCCAGATGGAGTCCCGCCGCAGCTAGAAGACAGGCTGCGATAAACGTATCTAGTTTCATTAAAAACTAGATTTAAAAATCTATTTTGTTTCTTTTTCTTGTGACACTGGCGATGTTATTTGTGCTCTCGATACGAGTAAATCCACTGTGCGAATAACTGTGCTTGTTTTTTAGGTATCTGCGCTCACTTATAGCTTGATGACGGTTAATATTTTTAAATATTCGGGTACTGTCTCACATTATTATTAGGATGTTAACAACAACGTGTTAATTGATATTTTGTGTTTGAAACGTACCAGATACTATAACAACCTTTTTTGATACACAATCCTTTTTTTAATCAGGTTTCATTTTTTATTTTAGGCTCTCAAATCTTATCAAAAATAGTCCAAAAATTTGAGTACTTTCACATTTTTCTCTATGACAATTATATAAATTGTAACTACATAGTTGCTAGTAAAATGTAGTGTGATCTGATGCAAGGTGTTGTGATAAGGGCAAGGATTGAACGTAATGGGATCCCGCGTACGGCTTCGCTTGTAAACAATATTCAATAGGTTTTAAATCCGCAATTTACATTTTTATATAACTAGGCTTCTTTGCGGATCACGTTTATTTGAATGGAAATCATTTTTAACGTTTTAAATTGATAGGATACCAAAAATGTTAATACTCCACGAAAACTTACCTACTATATTTAATAGGTTGTTTAACTTCTCTTTCCCAAAATCTTTTAACACTTTTCTACATATGACTTTTTAAGGGCAAGATGACTTTTTTATGCCTAAAAATATCATGCGACAGGAAATTTAAGAAAGCCAATTCTTCAGTGGTGAAAATGTGACAGAAACAGCAGATGAAAATATAGATTCTGATTCTGATATCGTGTCATGGCCAATAGAAAAATAAAACATTATATTAAAAGGTGAACTGGAAAATCAAATCCTGCAAGAAAAAAGGGTATCGGGGGAAATTTAAAGATAAAAAAGAAACAGATTTATGAGAAAATATTTAAAAAAGAAATGACAGCGTATGAAGTCGAAGGAGTAAAAGGAAAGTACTTATCGTTGATCTACAATACTTACTATTAATGATTAGGCTAACCAGTGTTTAGGCAAAAAGGGCCTTTTCTGCTGCAGGTTGTAGTACCATCAGAAGCAGATTAACGCAACACTATATGTTTTCATAGATCGTTTTTACAAGCAGAAATAATATTCACTTGAATACTTGCATGCAAAAAATAAATGCTTCTTGTTTTGTTGTTTTTTAAGATTTTGAACTGAAGTTGGTTTTATAAAAACAAAATTAAAAGACGGTTTTGTTAAAAGCTTAAGTCTATGTATATTTTGATGGTAATATGGTAATGTAGATAAGTTTAATAGTATTATTACTTAGGTACTTTCAGATTACACATACAGCAATAAGTGAGAGTCAGACTGATTACTTACTTTTTTATTTAGAATAGTTTCATAATTTCGTTTAGTACAAATAGTACCAAAAATTACAATGAATACCAAAAAAATAATTAGAAGTGATTTTATTTTCCATAAATACGTATTTTATTTTTATTTTTAAGTATTATTATCAAAACTGAAAATTACTAAATACTAGGCCCTAAGTAACTTTAATTTTTAAAATCCGGTCCGGCGTCAATCCGGTAAAATCCGGCCGGATTGAAAATGATACCGGATTGCAATCCCTACATAGGATTCGGAAAGAGCACATAAAAATCTACAAAATTACGAAATTTTTAAACGAAAATTCTCAAAACTTTCCAGATAATAATAATAATTGTTCCAGTAATCTGACAAAATTATTAGATTTTTTGAAGTCGTTTTCTTACCTTCGCAGTCTTTGAGAGACAGCCCATTAAGCCAAGATTATAAACCTCTTAAACCAAAATAATCAATCTATTAAATCAGAATTATTCGGTTGTTGAAAACAATCGAATCCGACAGATTGAAGTGCTCTTTGAGGCGTGGCGACAAGACAAGGATTGACAACCAGATTTAGAAGCAAATTTTCGTTAAAATCCAACACATAAATGTGAAAGTGAATTTGTCCTGCTTTCAAGCCTAAAAGTCGCAACCGGTCGTCGATTTCTGTACGTTGAGTTCAAGACATGTTATTTTATTTTAGGTGTATAGTTCTAATATATAAATACTTATTAAGCTTTTAACATTCTTCCTAATGGGGGAGGATGTCTTCGCCCAGGGATTTAGAGGCGTCTACTTTACTTATGAGGTTACTGGATGAGGGTTGCGGAGGACCGGGATGTTTGGCGCAAACTTGGGGAGGCCTATGTCCAGCAATGGACTGCGATTGGCTGACGACGTCTACGACTATACTTACATATTTGATTAACAAATACAGTGGAATATTCTTTATGTAACGGAACTTGACATTGTCTAATTAAGTAATTACATGAAAGAGCACAATCATATATTCACTAATAAGCTCAAAGCCAAACTCTTCGCGCTCGTCTAGAATTTTTTTGTCATTCCACCTACAACTGAATTAACGTTCTTTAACAAAGGCTTTCGTATTCTGCGGCGCTGTATTAATACAGTTAGGTAATTAGGACTTCCATAATTATCTTAACTGCAGGTCAAAATTATGCTAAATTATGCATCATTTTAATGTAAATTTTATTTTAAAACGGTTAATGCTGCCGTAATAAAAGAGGTCGTTGTTAATAAAAGACTTATCAAGGTCTATTCAACAACAACAACAGACAACAAGAGTTGAGGGAAATAACTCAGAAGGGCTTGCGGTATCCGAAATTATGTCCTTGAGAGGGGTATAGATAACAAGTGGTATTTTATTCGCACTTATGTACCGCACATATGGGTCTGTAGTATACCTATTACCTAGTCGACAAATTGTTAACCTGTACGAAGTGGGGAAAAAGTGTAGTAAGGGATATAGGTATTGTTTTCCTATAAATTGCGATCATTATAGTATATTGTAATGCTATTTATGGAATTTATTTTTTATCTAATAATATATTTTTCAGCATAGTTCATATAGGTATTCCTAAAGGTTGGAAGAGATCGCTGCTTGAGCAATAAGACCGCCTTTTGTAAATTTTTTCCCGTGTCTTGTTGTATCTGTTGCTTTCTTGTTCACGTACAATAAAGAATAATTGTTTTCTATCGTATCTTAAATATCGTTGACAAATGAATGAACGTAATGTAATTAAGAAAGTTGTGAGTGACCCTGAGAATACCTTCAAAGTCAATGTTTATCACATGTAAGATCGAAGGTACTTTATATTGATCGAGTCGATTGCGAGATGTAGTCGAATGTCGCGAGTAATTAGGGCCAATTGCTATAAAAGGCCAATTGATGAACGTTCGCAAGAAAAGGACGCAGTACCAAGGAGGATATTTATAGACATTTCGAGAAAAGCGGAAAGAATAATGTGTGATCTGTTTACGTAGCTGGTGGTTAGAGCGATCTCTTAATAATGTAATAAATATTGTGCAATATTTTGTTTATTTTACTTCTTTTTATTGACTCTCTGTCACGCTTCCATTTTGTAAAATCCTATTAGATAAGTTTGTCTGGAAGAGATCGCTGTTTAGCGCTAAGACCGCCTGTGTACCTATATAATGATATTGTCGTATGCGAAATGTCTTAAATGTATTTTTTTTGTGTACATCAAAGAGTAAATAAATAAATAAATATGTAGTCTCTAAATAATGAGATTTTATTAAGAAAATTTATGTTTGAAGAGAAATATTTGTTTAAATCTAAAAGTCCCTAAAGGTAATGTTAGCTTATAGTCGTGATATTCTTTAACGTTTTAAATAATTTGTGCGCAGTATTCTCAAACACAAAAAATGAAGACTTTTTAGAGTAAATAATAACTTCAAGTGTTCGAAGCTTTTCGCTTACTAAGATTTAACAACAATCTAATAAAGATCTAAGGGCTACGATGTAGTATAATTTTTATGTTATTAAAAAAAAATAAAAATCAATTAGAAACTGTATTATTGAGTGATTTGAGAGTTACTATCAAACAAAATTGTGTGGTTTTTAAGCTCTCTTGAAAATGCGTCTTGAATTTAGCCAGAAAATTCTCGACCTGCGTAGCGATAGATACTTGATGATAACGATAAGTATACATTTCTTTATATTGACAAAGACTTTCATCAGAGAAAGGTAAAAGTCACGATCAAATCCTCCAAATTAAGTCTAATGACCTCTGAGTGAGTCGTGATCGTAATTCTTTATGAAACAAATCTATTTCCATTAGCGTGTAGGAAACCGTTCGTTTCGATAAATTCATGAACCTAGACTCTAGACTTGAAATGAATGTAAATGAGCTCGGATGAACTTTAACCGGACCGATTTCATTGAAATGTAAAATTATATATTTGAAAATTATTTCGAAATTTCAATTCAAAGAGACTACATAAACAGTATTAGAAAAGATTATAATCCTTTGAACGTTTATTGGATAAAATCAACAGACTAAATTAACAATTGAAGTTCTTAGAGTTCGTAATGTTTTAATATTTTACACTTCAATACAGTTCAATAGAATATCTTTAGTCGTAACGTTGTTATGTCAAATTGGCGTTCCGCAAATTCGGTGAGATGAAATTGGATTCGGTTAGTGTTGTCAGTTGACCGTTGTCGATATTAAAAATTGAGGGGAGAGGGGAAAAAATCAATCATCTTATTGAGGATATTATTAGATAATCGCGTCGATAGTAAAAATCATAAAAGTATTGTAGGATCCTTTTATTTTTGCAAAGCCGTAAACATTTGTTACTATCAAAGAATCAACGCTTCTATCAAACATTATTACTTAGTACAAAAACTAATACCTATCTATAGTTTACAAAGTAAAATATCATCAGTGAAGTTCTAACATTGCAAACCATTTTTGTTGTTTGAAGTTTTAATACAATTTTCTAGACAATAAGGCTCACCGATTGAAAATAATCAAAAACAAAAAATCTCGAATAAAAATTTTAATATTGAGTGATGTATCCTCGTAGCTTCTAACTGGCATAAAAAAATGCAATGTTCTGCGCTCTGCTGAAATGTTGACGTACTATAGAACTTCACTGACGAGAACTATCGACAATTAAACTTTCGATTAATCAGCAACACTAGATTCAATAAAGGTAAGTAACAAAACATTTGTAATTCTGCACCTATCAGAGTGGCCAGGTGTTCACTGACTGGAGCATCCACCGCAAGCTCCTAGCTATTTGGGTCAGAGCTATTTCTGATCAGTTAAATGTATATCAAGCCTTCTTCGATCATGGATTTTATGTTATTAATGTTTTTCTTCAATTCAATTCTTGGGTTTAATGGAATGTTTTTCTTTGGAATCCATTTGCCCATTAGTTGGTGATTTTTTCGTCTAATTGATCTTTGCTGAGTACCCGTAATAAATATTAACGCATGTATTATTAGTTTATTGTTAGCAAAAGTAAATACTTTAATGATAGAGTATTTACTTTCAAATGAAATTGTCATTTGTATATAAAGCAATTCGGCCGTAAAGGTTTTGGAGAAAGAAAAATATACTCTAGTATCTCTTTAATTTAAATTATTTTTGTATGTAGGACTGTTTCATCCGGTTATTTTCGGAAAGTAATTTGTATATTAACACGTGAAGCGAAAACTTCATTAACATTTTTACGAAAATTCGGCGAACGGAAGAGTAGGTATGTGGTAAAGTTAAAGTTTAAATGGTGGAGGATTCACACAGCTATTTCTTAAAGTAAAATTTGCATAGAATACGTTAAATTATTTAAAATAAAACCTACTCACACAATGACACTAATACATAGATATCTATATAATGATTGCTACCTTGATAGATTAAATTCATAAAAAAGAAAACGAGTGACACGACTGGAAAGGTTTCATAGTCCATTATATCAACTGTAGGGCTGCCACTAGTTTACAAAGTTTCTTCATAAAATCGTGCAAAAAAACTGGCACAACGTCTGAATATTTCTAAATTTACCTATTTACTGGAAAGATGGAACGATCTAGACGATCTCAATTAAGGTCGAGTTATTTTAAACTCGTTCAAGACGCTAGTTCACTGTTGCTACCGAGTTTAACTGGACGTACGAAGAGCTTAACTTTCAATTTACCTAAGTGCTCTCCTTGGGCAAAGAGAATGATGTACGCTTTTTGTCGCCCATGAAATGAATATGCTAGCCGTCTTGATATTCATTTATCAAGGTTTTTAACTGTTGTGATGTTTTTCTGGTAAAGAAATGATGGTGAAATTTTCCCAAGTATACACATTACACGTTGTTTTTTGTTATAGTTCAGCCTTTTGTTTATACTTAATGATAAAAATCTTAATCTCGAAAGTTTGAAAGTTTGAAGTATATATTGTTGTATGAATAATATGTATTCATGTTATTCATACGAAAACGATAAATTAATGTAATGAGTGAAAAGATTTCGTGATCGAAAATCTACCATAAATAGGGATTACCTAAAGCTAGTAGCAAGTTGGGTATAGGTATTATAATATTATATCGTAATATCTGTTAGTATTAGATTTAAAACGTTTACTCGTGCTGAAAACCTCTCCATCCGACAAATTGGAGGAAAGTGGAGCGAATAAGGAATCGCGCGCGTGTACCGAATACGTGGCAATGATGAAATTAATTATTTCGCAAACTCCCGAACAGGCTCAATGCCAATGTCACAAGAGAAGTTTTAGCTTCGAAAATATTAAAATTGACGATTAAACTACGACACAGATTGCGACATAAATGTCAGACATTTATATTTGTACCGTTTACACTTCTATGGAGTTCATAGATGCGACATATTACTGTGTTTCAATGAATTTTGCAATTAGAGACACTAGTGTTCATATTGAGACACTGAGTGTACGATGTATTCTGTATAGTGTCGTAGTCTATTCGTGTCGTAACAGATGTCTTAAGTAAATATGAACATTTATCAAGAGCAGTAGCTTTTCCTTCTTGTATTAAAATAACGATTCTCAGTGATACTATAAAATTCATTGCAGAGTTAATAATTAAATGAGGCCGCAACCTCACCGCTAGACAGTTAAATAATACAACTCCACCGGGAAACTTTTAATTGATATAACCATTCTTTAATTAAATTATTTATTATATGTGTGTGTACATAATATCAAAGTAGTAGAAGATATAGATTCTTTTAACCCTACAATAACTGTAGCAAACTGTATCGTTTAGAAAAAGCCTAGGAAACGACTTTATGTATAAAGGTATTGGATTGACAAAAATGACCGAGCTACTTTGAAAATAACTGAAATCGCAATAGGTGTGCCTACAATTTTTGAGGAGTTCCCTCGATTTTTCCAGGATCCCATCATCAGATCCTGATAACCTTGCAATGGCATCACGTGGGGGGTATACCCTTTCAAACAAAAAAATAATTGTCAAAATCGGCCCAGCTGTCTCCGAGTAATCGGTGTACGTGCATACCGAATTGAAAATGTTATAATTTTTTTTGATGTTGAATAGAAGTTTAAGGAGCTGGGGTCCTTAAGATTTATCGATTTTTAGAAAGCATCAAAGTAATAGCACTCGATATACATTTCATAGTTATATATGTTGTCCAATAAGAACAAAGGTTACTTTTATCCTAAGGGTTATGTTAGTATGAAATAGCTTTTTAACTCCCATGAACGAGTTTATTGCACTGTCTGCAAAAGTTCAGTCGAGCCTGTTTAATATTCAGATACTAACTTTTTCATAACACTTGCTATAGACTGTGTTCAACTTTTAAATTGGGCTGGGCCAAGAGTTTTATATTCACTATCATTAAACTTGGGCCGGAACATATTCTTAATAAACTAAATCTGTATGTAGACGGAAATCTGAAATTACTGAACCGATCTGAAAAATTATTTTCGTTTTGGATAGCCCGTTTATTGAGGAAGATTATAATTATATGACGTTATGATTCATTGGAGTGAAGCAGTTACCTAGTACTTATAAACTAGACCGAAACCTGGAGGGTCAACTCTACTAGCAGCTCCTATTCTAATATTAAAGAATGGGGTAACACCAAAGAAACTTACTTTACCGTGGGAGAGGCCTCACAGAAAACCGGCGTAAAATGACACTTGCGTCGTGTTTCGACGTGTGAGTGAGGGTACTGGACACCCAATTCCCCACCCCTTCCCCATTAATTCCCCATCCATGCCCCCTCCATAACCCCTAAAAGGCCGGCAATGCATTTTGTAGCTCCTTTGGTGCTGCAAATGTCCATGGGCGACAGCATTCACTTTCCATCAGGTGATCTGTCAGCT
>DVXP01003570.1:0-11181 GCA_018235645.1 Junonia grisea
AACGTGACATTTCAATTTCACAATGTCATAGAGAATACGGTTTTAAGACCATAACGTGTTTCAACATAGAAATACGTTTTGATTTAGCATAGAGGATAAGGTCCCAAGAAGGACAGGATTGGACAGAATTTTACTATCATTAAATTATACTATAGTAATTTGTTTACGGTTGTGACTTTAAGTGTCATAACATAATCATGTATTACTTAATGACTTTTGTCAATGTTAGTCGTATAAGTCATCCGAAACACGGCTTTTTTCGACCTGCATTTACACCAGACGAGCGAATAATTGTTCTAGTCCCATTCTAAATGCTATGATATAAACATTCATAGAGAATGCTTTTTGCTTGTTTGATCCGATAAAAAACATTCTTAGAATGTTCTTAGAATGCTCGCACGCTTGATGTTCGTTTAGTCTAAAATCTAAATGCATCCGTAAGCGAATTAAATTAAGAAATACCTATTTAAATTGGTTCACAATTAAGCAAGAAAACAAAATATCTTAAATAATAAAAAATGCAACAATTATATAAACACACCAAATAGTGTAACTATATTTTAGCGGAATAATTAATAATTCAGTTTTGTATTTTTGGGATATTCACAAACAAAACCAAAATACCTTCATAATGTTAGAGTAAACAGGTAAATGTTTGTCGCAGTAATATATTTTCTTTCCAACGTAAAAATGAACCCAGATTCGGTAGCAGGTGTTCTTCCGAAACTAATAAGGAAATAATTATGAGTAAACTCCAGGTGTTTTCGGTCGTTTATTATAATATTAAACAATATATGAATATGGAGTAGCAAAATTAGTTTAAGTTGAATTAATAGGTGTAACAAAGTTGTAGTTTTGTTGTTTAAAAGATTTTAGCGTCAAATATTTAAGAGCGTTTAGATGTGAGTGATAATATTTTGTTGGCAAGTTTCAACGTTTTGCTATGCTATTTACTTAGCTCTTTTTATTTTTGGACCTGATTTAAGCATCGTGCATCTTCCACTATGGACCCAGTTGATATCTATATTATGAGCATATCGATATCTATTAATCGTTATCTTCTTTCATACCACGCGAATACTTCTGAAAAATTTATACTGCTGAAAAGATAATATCATTAATTGGACTAAAAAGATATAAAAGTCACCTTTAACTTTTCAGGAGGCCACCAGTCCACACACACGTCTCAATTATTTCACACGCGTTTTTTTTAAAGAACGGATTATGTTATTATTATGGGTTTTAGGCAGTTCACTATTATTGTTTGTTATTTTAATTATTTTGAGATTTTTATTTATTTGACTATATATTTTCATCGGCGCGTCTTAGATTCTCGTATATAGCGTATGTATATTTTCTTCATAACAGATGGCGTTCTTTATTTGAATTCTTCTTTTTTTCTTATTATTTTTTAATTGTTGAAGAAGGTTGAGTATGTAGAGTAAAATGTATAAATGTTGTATGTGTAAAATTATGAAATATATATTAATATAGAAACGAATGGCGTCAACATTAATTTCATTCTTTATCGTATGTGACCATGAAATTAGAGCACTGCGAATTCGGTAAAACACATATTGACACATAGGTTTTGATTTAATAACTGACTGTCAGAGATAGCATGCTATCAACTGCCTATAGTTCTACCAGCTCCTACTAGCCGTAGCAGTACTTTTAGTAATGTTTTCTATAGAATTATCAAGTCATGGACCAGACCTAGAAACGAATGTTTACATAAATACAAGCATCCGTCCCGAGCAGGAATCGAACCCGCGACCGCCGGCGTCAATAGCGCATTCAGCACCACTACACCAGACCGGTTTATACAAATACAACTGCAGAATGATATGTATTTGTACGTTTAACGATTGTGTATATTAATACACACGTGTATACGAGACTACGAGTGTGTACGAGTACAGATACATTCATACAGATGTTCTAAAGCAATTTTTCTACAACGTCCGTATTTTTTCGTAAATCATTTTTTTCTCTCTGTGAAGGCAGAGCGGATGTCAAACAGGAATACTTCACGAGACAGAAGTTTAAAGGATGTTTTTATTTTTCAGGAAAATCGGAACGACATCGACAGCGCAGCTTTTACGTACACGTCTATAGCAAAAGCCATTTGATCGATTGGGAAAAACCGTTACATTGGTAGCACCCTGTATACTGACGGCTGCTTTATAAGTAAATAAATTGAAAAATATACTATATTTAACTTAGCCTTAGATAATCTTGAGGATAAAGAACCTGATTAGATACCTTTATGAATATTATAATACCCTTACACAAGACAGTTTTAGTTTTCTAATGACAATATATGCAATCTATATCCAAGTCATTAGTTTTCTGGATATTCGATTTAATTAATTAAGATCGAAATGATGTAAACCACCTAAATCGTTTCTATAAACAACAATTAACTTTACTTACAAAACTTCTACTAAAAGGAGCTTACTGATCAACTATTTCGTAAAAAAAATTAAAACTTGTTATACGAGTACATCGTTGTACGAAAAAACTTGTCCATCATATCAGTATATTATACTCTCAAAATACGACTAAATTACACGTCATACTGTACATCCAAATTTCCGTTATCAAAATGTCGCCTTCCCGACCGTCATTTTTCATACTCACCTAACACTATTTATCTTAAACTCAATCTGAGAAATAAAAAGTATCTCCATTGTCCGACCGCATATATCAATATAATGATGGCTACTCAAAGGTTAAGGATACTTTTTCGGATTCGGATAATCGTGGGACGAGAGCGGTCGGGATAGGGTGACCATGTGTTTTGTACAATAAAAATATGTAGCTTAATTTTTAATCAGACGTGATTAAACTAAGATGTGAAATAATTACCTCCATTGACGGAAACAAGTAATTAAGGGGAAGGAATCTGTCATGTAACAATGCTCTACACTTAAAATGTAAAATAATTTAAAGTAGTCAGCCAAATATTTTCACTAAGATATCGTCGATGTTGAAAGAAATAGTTAAAGAAAATGTTCATAACCAAATCTAATATTACATTATAGCTTTACAGCTTTTTAAGGGTATAACACATTTGTAACTCATCTCATCATCAGCATCATCACCATCATATGGCCCTGCTCGTTAATAATATAATATACTTTATGTGTGTAAAATATATTTAAAATAAGCATTGCTGTGAAGTTGCATGAGAATAAAACGTAACTCATTTTGACAGTGAATTTCTGATTTAAACAAAATTCGTCTTTTGAACAAAAAAAAAAATTATGTGCCAAAAATATTATCCGACAAAATACAAAATCCATGGATGTAAGCCTAGATTCCTCTAACGAGAGGTATCCATCACTGGTGATGTGATCATCCAAATTGGGTCGGATAGCCGGCCGGTGGAAATACGGCCGTATTTTATGCTTTTTTTGTTTCTTTATTAAGGAATTTGGTGACACGCGACTGGTCCAATTTGATGGTTTTGAAATCTATATTTCTTGACTGTACAATATTTTTTTGGTACATACATTTTGTTTTAGTATACCTAATAGTAATGTATAGAATTTTCCAAAGATTATTTTATGGGATAGGGTGGCAAATGGAAAGTGAATGCTGTCGCCCATGGACATTTGTAACACCAAATGAGCTACAAAATGCGTTGCCGCCCTATTAGGGGGTATGAAAGGGGAATGGAAGGGGAAATAATGGGGAAGGGGTGGGGAATCGGGTCTCCGGTACCCTCACTCACGCGGCGAAACACGACGCACGCTTCATTTTACGAAGATACCTATTATTCGTAATTTCAATATCATAGAAAGATGATACAAAAATAAGATGTACAAAATAGTTAACTCTCATTATGATATCTCTACGATGAACTTTAAAGGTGTCAGCTCTCGTATGTTTGTATGTGAAAACACGAGGATGAAGTCGCGATCAACGGGAACGGTTAGTATGTCATGAAACGTTACATACTAACCGTTACGCTATGGAAAGTTGACAAAGTTTTAATTAGTCGAGATAACGAAAATTATAACCGAGAATCAAAATCTCTTAGCAATTTACTACAAAGTATAATCATAAAAAAAAACTCAATCGAAACTAACTATTTAATGTCGAAATCGGAACGAACGAACTAGAAAAATATTGCCATGAAGTCATTTAACTGCCTTTCGCACAGTGCATGAAAAATCTGAAAGTAGGAATTAGATAAAGGATAAAGAGATAACTTTCTTTCCTTCTCTCTTGTATATCTTTTTTCCTCATTTCTTTTCAAGAAATCAGTTAATTTCTATTTTCTCAGGTACCTACTTGCAAATGTCTAGGCGGTGGTAATCATTGATAGCAAACAAACAAACTTTAAATATTTTGTAAATAAAAAATATAAAAAAAATACAGGACGGGCAGAGTATGCGTATGCGAAAGTGATCCCTCAGCCTATCCGTGCTGAAGGCGACCACCGCAGGGGTTTTCAGTGAGTGCAATCTTACATAACCCGACCAACCCCCCAGGAGTCGGTTATCTACGAAGATTTACCCTGCGTCAAAAAAAAATATATAAAAAATTAAGCATAATTTTGGAATAATTTGAAATATGTGGCATGTTAATTGCCACATATTTCAATACGTAGCATATTGATCGATTCGCCGCATAACAAAAGAGTATAAAATATAGATGTCAGTGTGCATTTACCGAAACTTGTATAGTAAATGTGCTCGTGATTATTTATCCGGGTTCATTTGAGCCCGCAAACATTTGGGTTTCAAATGAAACAAAGCTTTGTATTAAAAAAAAACATTAATCCTTTATGTGTTGGTGTTGTTCTCATTGTAACAACACGTTTTGTGCGGTTGTGTGTATCTCATTACGTAGTTGTGTGAGTTTTATTGTTTTGTATGTAAATACGTTTGTATGTGTGTAGGTAAAATCGTTTTTGTGTTTTCTATTTTAGGCAGTTTTATAATTATTTGAAAATATATCGTAGGCTGTAAGAATAATGAGTGTGTATTAAAAAAATAAATACAACAGGAATTTTAAGAATAAAAGAGAAAACAATGAAAAAATATTCCAGAATGTTGTGTAATTTAATTTAGCTCTAAGACTGAACAGACTCATAGATTCAAAGAAGCAATTGCGCTACTATCTTGGGTGCAATACGAGGCACGATAGTGTACTTGACGGCGTGTGCTTTTTAAAACTATTTCCTGTAGACTTTAATTAAATAAACATTGTTTTATTAATAATGGAATAAAAATAGATTAAAAATACGGTTCCTGTTCAGGATATTTTGTAGCTAATTAGTATGTTTGTTATTTTCTGAGTTCATATTACATTCCATTTCGCATTAGATTTTCTCACTGTAGATAATGACATATTATGTTTTATTTTGCTGGCTTAGAAACGATTTTTTTAGTCTCATAGCGAAAAACCTGTTAAATAATCTTCAATTGTAACCTAATCGCAATCTGATTCAAGAGTAGCAACATTTTTTAATTTTTATTTTCTATTCGCAATTCTTAAGGGACATTTTCACATGTTGGGTACTACTGCAGTCCTGCGTAATTTCTGGGTGTTTGTAATAGTCTTTAACATCGAGTCAGTAAAATTATAAAGTCTTTCAAGGCATTATACTTACACCAATTATATGGTACCAAGGTTGAATAGAACTTTGGCTATCTACGACACGTCTAATGCCCGTAAAGGAGCTATTCATGTCATAACGGCTTTAGTACCTATGTACTGTCTCTTAAGGGGCTCTTGACAGACATACATATACATATAAGTATAAGTGTTGCTGGAGCCTTCTTATACTGGAGTTGAATTGCACTTACTTTAACTTAATGGTCTCTTTTGGTTCGGTTTACGACCTGTGCATTAACAAATAATTCAATTTTAGAAAAAAGCATACTCTTTGAAAATATTCATATAATTCGTAATTCGTCACCACTATAGATTAACTTGAATCGGAACGAAGATGAATAGTATAATTATTAATTTCCAATTATAAATTATTACTATCTTTCTACTAGCTACTAGTGAAGAACGCACTTCAGCCTGCTAGACTGAAGACATACGCAAGATTGCCGGAGCGGTCTGATTGAGGGTTGCAGAAGACCGGAAGTTTGGCACAAACTTGGGAAGGTCTTATGTCCAGCAGTGGACTGCGACTGATTAACTGGTAACGACGATGACGACGGTAGTTTCTTTATTTGATCGTATTTTAGTTATTAGATGCGGCAATACCGTATCTAGTATCTGATCACGATCACGATGATCTCGCCTCAAGAACGATGAGGCCTCGTCTTTAGATCGAGCTCCTACCGCGCACTATCGCTATCAAGTGCAATTTTTATTTCATGTCTCGATCGCGATAAAGTAAGCGCTATCACGGTTTGAAACAGCGACATTACTTGTAAAGTGGGAGAAGTGTGATAAGAGAGTGAGCATCTGAAAGATCGTCGTAAACGAGAAAAGACAATCTAGTGCTACTGATTGGTGGATTCAGGATAAAGTACATGGATGAACTCGCACTTGGCACACGGAATGCGTTAGATCTTCGACATAAGCTAAATGATAGATACCGGAGGAACAATCCCCCACCCCTTCCCCAGTAATTCCCCATCCATTCCCCCTCCATACCTCCTAAAAGGCCGGCAACGCATTTTGTAGCTCATTTGGTGTTGCAAATGTCCATGGGCGTCAGCATTCACTTTCCATCAGGTGATCTGTCTGATCTGAACAAAAGAAATAACTAGACTAGAACAAATAAATATATACGGTTTGATAAAAACAAACATATGGAGATACAGATATAAGCAAATATATTCAAATTATAATAACTTTGAATGTGAATTTTCAATCAAGCCTACAAATATAATAACCGATAGGGAAAAATCGAAGCTTTTACTAACTCTGTTCCTTATAATAACAAGTGGATTATGGTCTCGAGGTTTCCAACTGGATTCTATTTCAAAGTCAAACAGATTCGTGGAATATTTTTAGGAATTATTTCAATGGAAAATGACGAATTAAATTTAATTTTTTTCGCCTTTTAATGTAACACATAAACAGACTGACAAATAGGAGATACCATCCCTTACCTTAGAAACAGTATTCTTTACACGATTATATTATTTTTCTTAGTTTTCATATAATATCAAAAATATTAACAATAAAATCCGCAGCAATTCACTTGTCTATAAACTTTCTTTATTTTTCTTCGAGACTTAAGAAATAAGTGAAGATTAAAAAGGCAAGAAATACTTATAAAAAGTCTCAAAACTTCAGTCAGTTCTCCGAATAACAACTTCGAAATTTTTAATACTCTCAGCTTACGAAATAAGTGAAAAAATTAAGTTAATAAGACTCGAAGTATTAAGTTATTTGAATTTGCAAATATTCATTAAGTATGTCCAATTTCATCAAGACTTGAAACCCTTTGAAAAGTTTCTGAATCTTAAAGTTTCAGTTGTATCTCGTGCAGCAAATAAGAGTAGATATTTTCATTTATTTTGTTACGATTAAAGGAAAATACATAGTATTCGAGTTTTCTTAGTAATCATAGCATGACTGTTGTTGAAACAGAATTGTTGAAACATGACATTTTCAAGGCGTTAAATTAGAAGCCCAGGTTAAATAATACGATATTTTTATTATTCTGCACAAATTAGCTGTTTCAGATACAAAAATATATATATATATATATATATTATTTCGTGTTATTCCACACATGGGGAAATAATATTAAATTTTAACAACAAATCAAAAATTCGCGACACAGAGGGATTCGTACCATTTTTTCATACAGAATTCATTGTAAAATGAATCTTTGAATGGTTAGCAACTCTGCAAAGGTACCTCCATACATGTCACCACAGATAGACCGTTTATTGGAATCATCAGATCAAGAATTTCGACACAGCGTGCGAAGCGGCCCATAGCTCAACGGCTAGAGCACCTGCCTCAGCAAGGCGGAAGGTGCGGGTTTAATTCCGGCTTTGTCACAAATATTTGATTTTTTGTTAAAGTTAAAAAAATATACTTATTATTATGTAATTAATTAAAACGACTTAATAAAAACAGATGGCATACTGACACATGAGCTACTTGTGAAAACCCGTGTATCAAAACCGATAGTTACGGGATGAAATTCTACCTAGCACCGCTGAGTTTTCCAGTTCTTTTCTGCTAAATTCGTCTCGTGCTCGTTGGTAAAGGAAAACATCCCGAGGAAACCTGTACGTGTCGAGAGAAATCCTAACACACGTATATATATTCGCCAACACGCAATGAAGCAGCGCCTTCTCATTTACAGTCACTTACGAACATTTACACTCAGTTACTTTACTTTGTAATTAATTATATCATCAAGCTCCAATAATAATGACATCTAGTACCACTATTTCCCGATAGATGGCGTTAACATTCATATTATAGCTATCCACACAACCCCAGCTCAAGCCCATTTACTTAGTGTCAGCTATTTATATTGTAGCATTGTTTTGGTTGGAATCCCCGTCCGTCGGAAACTTTATTGTTTCTAATCAACCCTGCCTTGCGATTTTGCGAGTTGTTGAATTCGTTGATACTTTGACGTATCTTTATATCATGATTTATGAATAGGCTTTGATGATAATTGATTATTACGATTTGTTATTGAGAAATTAATGAGTATATTTTGGTAATTGTTTCCTTGATTGCTGTTGAATGGTTTAATAAATAATTAAAATCGGTTATAATTGCTCGCTTGATTCAATTCGAAATTTAAAGTCAATTATTGTTTTGAAAAATTTAAGCATCGATAATACTTAACCTTTTTTGAAAAATCTAGAAACCATTCTTCATTCTAGGCTCGAAAGAAAATTACATTTCATGGTACACACACAGATATATGCTATTAACACTAGATTAGTCTTGTATGTTTCTTGTGATAGAAAAAATGAAAAACTAAAAGTGATCCAATATGTTTACATTCAGGTATCATAAAATAAAATATTTGAAAGAAAAAAAGAAAGAAAGAAAAATATATTTATTCAAATAGTCTGCTAGAGCTCTTTTGATACGTCAATTTACATGTAATTTTTTTTTTAATCTACCGCCTATTCGGAATGTAGATTCAAGCCGAGAAGAACCGGCAAGAAACTCAACTGTTACTCTTTACAAAGCCATTTCATACAATTTTTCTTAGTTATATTTTGTTTGCTATCTTGCTAGAATATCAACGCGCATTACGTCCACGCATTAACGTAATTCATATATTCTTGTATACTGTAATATGCTTTATTCATTAATATAGTTCTAATGTAGGTCTTAAATTGTAAATGTGGCAACTGTAAATTTTTTTGCGGGATTATGTACAAAGACTCTTATTACCCATAATACAAACATCAATATTCAATATTAGAGTCATGAACTTCAAACTATAAACCTTCAAGCAATATTGCACAGCCTTTATAACTCGGTAAAACTGTTCGGTAAAACTAATTCCACGTCACAAGTTTCCAGTAACCATATTCAATAATAAAACTGTCTCCTGTAGAGTTATCGGCATAAAATAGTTTGGAATTTCGCCTACTATTATTGGAGAAACTGACAGGAGCAGAGTTTCACTACAAGCTTTACTGGTTGTAGGTATTCTGTATATACAACCTAAACTTCTCGAAGCTGATTAAATATATAATTACGTAAACATTTTATAATATAAGTGGTAACATGAAAGAAACATAATTAATGTATTATCTAATATGGGTAAAAGTTTAGAAAGAAAGGGTAAAAGTTTAATTTGGTTTAGAATAAATTATGTCTCATTTAAATTTTATTCAATTTTGATGGAATAAGATAGAAAACCTAGAGTAATTTATAGAGTAAAATTTTTTTTAACGCTTATCTTTTTGTGACCACAATATCACAGCCCGCATTTCTAGAAAACCTAAATATCAGACTTCAAATTTTCAATTTGTAATATCATTTATCTAGTCACAATGCTAATTCTAGGCGCATTCGATTATTTTTTTTTTATATAAACAAGCATAGAGCATTCTTTGGTTCTATCCGATACGAAAACCATTCTTAGAATGTTCTTAAAATGCTCGCTCACTTGATGTTCGTTTAGTCTAAATGCACCCTTAGATAGCATTTCGGAACGCATCCGAGCATTAAATCAGGACAAATTTTCAGTGCAAGTGTAACAATGTACGTTCCGAAGCGTACTTCAACATTGAAACGTACCGACAAATTGACAACTAAACTTGTAGTCTAATGTTTCTTGACAATTAACGGCTAACCCAGTTACCTGAATACAAAATATTGGTTGGAATATTGTCAATAATATATATTTTGTTCGACTGAAATGCTGCTCATTGTAAGACATTTATGCTTAAAATGTGCATTAGAAAGTAATGTTTGATTTTTAAATGTTCCAAGTAACGTCATAGTGTATATAGACTAGTAATTTAGAGGCTACTTTTACAAGTTGCTCTACTGGTTTTGAACCTACGACTTTCCAAAAAAACAAATAGTAATTACAGTGCATTGATTTTGCAAAATAGTTATATATTTATCAAGCTAAACATATTTCAATGTAATATTCAAAATTTAGTAAATACTATACTACGGTCGTTTTAAACGTAAGACAACCAATTCATTGGTATATAAATGAAATTAATTATTTAATAAGCCGTTTCATTCTATTCATTAGCCCATCCTTTCATTCGCCCATTCATTCAATAAACCTTACCAATACTGTTGGGTAAAATAATTCGTTAGAGATTCAATAATTTGATTTCAAAGTAAAGTTTAACAATCATATCATAAATACGAGGGGTCGTAAACATAACATTATATTGCTTTACTTTTCCTACTTTACTTCATACCTTGAAAATAATTCTTATCTCTCTTAAAATAAGGTCTAAATTGAATTGAATCGGTGAAAAATATGTACCAATTACCCTTCTATTGTTTGCCCTTACCCTTGAACCGCTAAAACGATATCGCTTAAATAATATTATTTAATTAAAAAAAGATTTAAATAGATATAGAGAACATTTTTTTCGTTTGCATAAGTGCTATGTAAAAAATGTTAATGAAATAAAAATAGGTAAAAAAACTTTTTAAATTAAACGGTTTTATGTTAAACATATGTACATTGCAATGTTTAAGATAAATGTACTAAAAACCAAAAAATAATAAAAT
>DVXP01003571.1:0-11177 GCA_018235645.1 Junonia grisea
TTGTAAAACAAAAGGAGGCGTGGAGCCGTTTAGACGAGCCGACCTATCTCATTTCCAAGAAAACTACTTATGCTATAGAGACTACCCCCCCCCCCCCCTCCTACAAGTATTACTACAGTCAATCGTAATAGCGGCTTGAGTAACCACAATTTTTTTTATGTTAAAAAACGAAAAATGTGTGACATTGATCTTAAATAGGGTTGTTTTTAGTTTCAATTTATGTCAAATGCGTTCTAAGTGGCTCAATACTAAAACCATAGTCTTAAGACCTTTATTAAATGTTATATTTTGATTCTTAATGACACGGTTACTGTTAACATCAACGGGTAGTTTTATCGAACAGGAAACAAAAAACTAGTGTTGGGGTGAGATGATCCTACACATAGTGTACGAGATGATCCATGCAGATCTCCTTTAATAATTTGTATTTAAAAAAATAATATTATGGATTAATATCTATATATTATCTATATATAATATTTAGATATGATTCACAGGTATTTTTTACTGGTTTTACACAATATCGCTATAGTTTAGAAAATTTTGTTTAGGTCATTATTAAGTATTATGTATTATTAAACAGTAGATTTTTATTTAATTTGATAAAAAATCTAACTGCTGTTCCCAAAATAAGAGCGAGTTACGTAGCGATAATCTTGGATACCGGGGTGTACGAAATAATTCTTCTGTAGAGGTCTAGAAAAGTACCCATAATAATAAATGAGCTGAAACAAAAATAAGTAGCGTATGACAATATGTAGTCAGATAAATTTCCGACTTTTGAATGTCTATTTTTTTTTTAATATTGGGAACATGAATTCTCCCTTAAGGGGATCATCTCGTACACCTTTCCCCTATATCCGTTTCATGAACATCAAAATTAATATATTGCTTCAATTCCAATGATAATGCATATTATTATAAGAAGATTCTTTATCCAGAACAGACCATTTCATCTTTTGCTTACATTTATCTGTCTACATACTATTATATATTTCATTTTTTTACAATAAAAATTACTTTTATTCTATTACTTTTAGTACAAGGCTTCAATTAAAAATTATTTATTTATATATTTTATTGCAGTTACTTTTTACTTAAAAAGTTAAAATTGTCAGTAGGTAATGGCACCCAAAGAAATACGTCATTTTTATAACTTTTAAATTGTGCTGAACATAAAAAAGTCACGATAAATTTTAAAATATAGGTACGAGGCGTAAATCGGTAAAAATGTTCGTAATTTAGTTCCGTTCTTCTGGTGGATTTTAGTTTTGCCAATTCGACACATAATGTCCGTAATTTTAAAGTAAATTCAACTACCTGTAATTATTTTAATTTTCAGATAGCCTCCGAGAACGTGTTTCAATTACTAACGAGGGTGAAATACTCCTGTCAGCGTCGGTCCAATCAGGCGTCCACGATTTTATTGTAACGGCCACTGCCCAAAACAGTCGTGTTAATGCCAACGCATCGGTGAGAGCTTTAATTTATATTTATACATTCAAATATACGGATAATTCGCCTTTTCTTGATGCAAGTACTTGAATTTAAAATTCCAGTCTCATTACTGTATTGATATATTTTTTGATAATACCTAATATACAAAAAAAGCTTTTTAAGCTACACATTTTTTTACGGCATTATCTCGTTATTCACCATATAAATACATTCTCTTTTGAGAGTATTTTTTCTTTGGATTTGCTCTTAATTTTCCTTCCTTTTACATTACCTCTTTCCAAGAGGTTAGAAGTCAATAGTGAATGGAAAAATGGAGTCATCGTAGAATAATTAATAACCCCGATTAATGTTCTCTATTTTAGGTATAAAATGGAAAATGATTCACGATAAACAAGACTATTATACATTTTCCGTAACATCGCCGTATACACAAAAATGTTACATGATCTTGCTGATAATTGTTTATAATAATATAAAATAAAATTATATAGGTTTTCTCTTGCTCCTAATATTAATAGTGATACAAGTATAATTAGATATAGTCGGAGTATTGTTTCTCGTTATTTGAAAAAGTATATACCTATTATAAAACAATCTTAACATTATATCACAGGTCTTGCTAAGGGTCGAAGCTTTGCCAGAATGTGACAGTGGTAGTAACATAGGCCTACCACCCCTAATAGTGTTGGAAAGGCCCGAGGAAGAACCACATAGAAACTTAGTCGTCTTCAACCAAACCAACGCAAACTGCCGATACAATCTGATAAACAGTTGGCCAGCAGATCAATCATGGCTGTACATCGACAATGAAGGTTTGCACGCGACGGCCATCGACCGGGAGCACGAATCAATCGCTTTTATGACCTTATCTCAGATTCGAGTGGAACTAATGCTTGAATGCGACAGTGATGGAGTGTCGGTCGCTAAGCGTTCATTAAACACGGGAAGACTAGTGTCTGATAATAATTACGGCTCAAATAAATGGATTCTGACAGATTCGATTGGATTCAATGCGAAACGCAGCTTCGTGAATCTAATCGTTACCGATATAAACGATAATCCCCCGATGTTCACCGAAACCGACAACGAACCAATTTATGTCGGATTTCCATTACCCGAACTCGAAAATACGATTTTACCACGAGCTTTGGTGGAGCTTAAGGTATGTTTAATTGGAAAACTTTAATAACAATTCTTCTGAATGGCTTTAAAAACTAACTTGTAACTTGTGTATTTAGACTTACATGAAAGCAACCACAATAATTCATAGTTTTAGGCAAGCCACAAATGCTGTTAAAATAATATCACTTATTTTACCGCTTTATTATTGTGTGTGTGCACATAATATATATTATTATTACATAATATATTCAATTACCATAATCGTGTATCAAACTTTATTTCGACAAATCTGGATTTTAATAAAAAAATCTCATTCTTACTTATAAATGAAAAAACAGTTGGTTTGATCGTAAGTCATTATGTGTACACCATTTAAATGAGGTAAATGGGTACCTGGGTATGGTGGGTGATTAAAAATTAAACCGTTAAATCACCACATACAAAATTACCACCTTAAAATTATTTTTAAGAAATTTTATGAAAATGATTCCCTAAAGTTACTAATATGTAGGTATATATTAAAAAAGCAATTTTTTTTTAAGTTTGAATGTTCTTTCATGGCAAAACAGCTGAACCGGCTGTAACTTGAAATGGTAATGGTTTATAGCTTGAATTATAACATGGGCTATATTTCAACCCGGAAAATTCCATTTTCCCGCATGTATTATACAAAATCAAAGACAGTTGCGAGCAATAGCTAATAATCCATTAACTCTCCACAGGCGACAGACGCTGATATTGGTGAAAACGCTGCCCTCGTATATTCCACCACGGAGGACATTCTCGCCGTATCGCCAAACACTGGTTCCGTACACGTGCGCAATAATGCCCGCTTGGAAAATAACTCTCGCCTCACTGTGTACGCCACTGATCTCAATGGGAGAGGCCTTAACGGCACTTTGGATATTGTGGTAAAGTATCTGATGCTAAATATAGTCCGCACTAGACGTGCCTTGCAGACGATCCGCTATAAAGATATTTCCGCGATAAGTTGACTTTTATGGGCACTTTTAAATGGACACTTCGTATTGTTAGGAGAAGGAAAAAAAATTGTTTAAAATTGAAATAGTAAATAGGAAAAATAAACAAAACATAACGATAACGACTGCAAAAGTACACTGTGCCGTAGTTATCAAGAGATTGAAATGTTTTATAGCTTACTAGTTGCCGACAGCAACTTCCTGACTGACAATTTCATGGGTCTTATTTTTTCTAACAGAAACCTATTTGTAAATTAAGTTAGCACCTTTTTTCCCTGCGAGTAGTCGTGTCAGGGATGCTACGCAGGGAATCGGCGTGGGAGGCCGTAGTAACCTTCTGTAAGACCATCATGGTCCAAAAGAGACTGCGGGGCGGGCTCGGGAGATGGCTGATCCCGCCCGGCGGAGACGACCTGCGGGTCGCCTCCACGGTGTCCAAGCCCCAGTGTCCGGAACGAAATAAATAGGGCACTCCATCCGGCCGTGGGTGCGTGAGATGGGAGTCTCGCGCATCCGCTTCATACGGCCGAGAGGAGGACCGCAGTCCGGTATAGCCCCGGACTGCCGGTGTACGCACCAGCGAGGGGTGTGGGGTGGCGGCCATCTAAGGGGTTTTTAGTGAGTATACGCTCACATAACCCGACATCCCCCGCAGGATTCGATTATCTATGAAAATTTACCCTGCGTCAACAAAAACAAAGCTAAGCTGTCCGCCAGTAGAAATCCCATTAAAAGTCTAAATGGTAACTGTTTGCCCTCAAGGTTGAGGAGGTCCGACACAATCTCTCTGTTTAAAAATCCTATGAAAACATAGACTACTATAAAATTTGCAGATCCTGGTAAAATTCTCGGCAATAAAATATAACGATTTATTATAATGTATTCATTACATGCCACAAAAGTAATTACGCATTCCAATAGCTTTTGTTTATTCAATTTATTCTGTGAGATTTGTATCTTCTAATTGCTCGTTATTTATAACAGTACTTTCTTTGAATTTATGCATAAAATATGACTACAGCAATTAAAATACGTGAATTTGAAGAGAGAGGCTTTATTTACATAATTCACGACAGAAAATAAGGTACAAAGTTATCATTATAATTATTTACTGTTTAATGACAAAAAAAGTTCCATTTCAAACATCGGTTCATTCAAACATTTGCTCAGCCGTACGGTACCGTACCGTAAGTAGTAGAAATATTTTTAAACAGTTGGTAAACAGATTAATCCTACAAATAGTTACATAGTGACTTAGACCAACAAACAACAGGACGTGCCCAACATAATAATTCCTTTGCCAGTGGTGTAACTATACTTTGTCTGCGGAATAAAATGTTTTAATGCAAAAAACAAACAAATGATTAACGTTAACAACATCTTTAATTATTATAGAATACAATTTTACAATTTTATACTCTTCCTCCTAGCATTTTTCCCGCACTTAACCAGGGTCTGCTTTACTCTAGCCTAAGTTTTGACAGATTACTGATTTTTACGCAGAGCGATTGCCGTCTGACCTCCGCAACCCAGAGGGCAAGCCAGTAACCATTTAGACTAGAATATTACCTACTATGAGTAACGATCATTATCAGGTGTTATTGATTGTTATCAACCGGGACCGACGGGTTTACGTGCTCTCCGAGGCACGGTGGGTAGACCCACAAGGACCAGACTTAGAAACGAATATTTATATAAATACAAACATCCGCCCCGAGCGGGAATTGAACCCGCGACCGCCGGCGTTAATAGCGCATTCAACACCACTACACCAGAGCGGTTGTCAATTTTACAATTTTACAATTTTATACATATGAATAAAAACCAAACAGAGCATGAATAGACAAACTGTTTCTTCTTCTTCTTCTTCTTAGAGCTTCAGTGATAATGCATTTAAATTGATTCAGTCCAGAATTCAGCTACCGGTATATCGGTGCCAGTAGTTAATGTTTATAGTTAAGTTTATGTCACTTAAAGTTTATACAGAAGTAGAATGCAGAAAACTATTTTTACATGATTTTACTAAATACATTTTATTTGCTTTGAATTGAGAAAATTATTTAACACCTATCACGAATTAACAGATAATTAATAAATGAATGTTACGAAATACTTTCGGTAAGAAACACAAGTTCCAAGCTAAACCCAACCTAAACCAGTTTCTAATAGCGGTAAAGCCACTTTAGACGACTGTATTATAAAGGTCTTAAATGTTGACAAAACTTGTTTTTTGCCAAAAGATACTAAGCATAAGAATCACTTTGACCCCAGATGGCGGTGCCCCTAAAATATGATACATAAAGTAATTCCTTTTTTGGTACAACTGGACAACAAGAAATAAAACACAGTAACATGCGATCTAACGATACGACATCTAAATAAAAGTGTTTGCTGAATATTTTAAATGAGAAAAATGTATGATTCAACCTAAAAATATTTCAATATTTTTTAATTTATTAATGTTAAATTTCTGATAAATTAATATATGTAAATGAATAATTTATTTATATTTTTGTGAAAAATTTAATAATCAATTTAGTTTTAGATGATCTCATTACAAAATAAAACGAAATAATATAAAATAATATTAATAAAGCTACAATTATAGCTTAGGTTTTAATTTTTTTAATCTTATTTCGAAAAAGCTTAAAAAATATACTAAAACGTATAAAATACATTACTGCTAAAATTTCATAATCACAAACATGATGTTTTTATAAGGATGACAATTGTCTTTTGTTTGTTCAAATATGCAAATAACAAATGGTCTTAAAAACCAAAATGTGAAAAAAGACAATGTAAAAGAGAGCCACTGATAACAGTTAATGAAAAGATTCGTCATTCAAGCAATACAAAGAAAGATTCCCAATTTACAGTGAAGTGACACCTGACCCCAAAAAACTGCAGCTAATTTAATACTAAAAACTTCGTAAGTTTAAGCCGGAATAAATAATATTTACCAAATTTTAAGTGGTCGACCTTACCGTTCGCGTAATGTATTTATTCACTGCAATGTTAACAGTCAGTTCAACACTCACCAGTCTTAAATACAAATATTTTGTACTCATTCGAGGAAGGCCTAATCAGCTATTTGTTTTGTATTTTTCTTTGCAGGTGAAATTATTGGGTTATGACCAGATTGCAGTTGTAACTGTCCGAAACGCTTTCTTAGATGACGAGAATACCATTTTAAGTAATCTGAGCAATGCTGTTGGATATGATATTAAAGTATTAAGGACGGTCGTAGTTTCTGAAAATACCGAATATTCTATGAGAACACGACGTGATGTAGCGAGTTCGTCTGGTGCTTCCCTGCAACTCTATGTTTATGGGTTATATGAAAGTGAACCTGTTAATGTTGTTCAGCTAACTAGGTACTGCCTAACGTTATGGTATTATTTTTTAATGTAATTTAAGAGATTGAATGGGATGAATCAACTATTTGCTTTCCTTTTCAGGGATATTAGTAACAGTAACGTTGTGGCAGTGGACATCGCCCGCATATTGTCATTGGAAGATTATCTCGAGGGTATCGAGACATGCCCAATTCCAGAGCGTGACATCGGCCTCTTAGCGTCTACCATAGTCCTTGCTGTACTACTTCTTTTAGTAATCGTAGCGATTGTTGTTTGGCTTATTCTGATCAAGTTGAACTGGAAATGGTAAATAAATACTTTTTCTACAGTTTTAAACGAATTTCAGAACATGTTATTTAAAAATGCTATCTATTATATATTTCAGGAAAAAGGATGAAATTTACGACGAATTCGATAACAGTAATAGTTCAACTTCATCTCGAAATAATACAATGGATCCAATTCCAAAAGTAGAAATTCCTGCTAAGTCAAGACTCAATATTGAAGAGTTAAAAAAGAGTGAGCGAAGACTTCAAGAAAGGCTAGAAATCCCAATAAAAACAGTTGCACCGGAAGTTAATGTGGAAGATGAAAATGATGATATCCCAGTAGAGACGATAGTTGACATTTCTGGTACCCCTCCGCAGCTACCTATAGTCATACAATCTATCGATAAGTTGAAAGACAACAGTGACGATACCGATGACGAAGACGAATTTGGTGAACAAAAAGAAAAACGAAGAAAGTCGGTTGTTACCTTCAATGAGAACGTTGAAAAAATCATTCATTTAGAAGATGATTTAGCGGATAGCCCAGAACCTAATATAGAAATTTACAAATTTTGAACACTAAATCACATAATGAATTAGTAAATTATTAAAAGCTTAATCACTGGCATATATGTTTTTATACTTAATACTCATCGATTTTTAGCTTGAATTTGTTTTATCAGTTATTTAATTTCAATAAAAAAAACCGACATGGGTTACGTTTTGAGTCATTGCCTTCTTTATGACCGACCCTAAGATAACATCAAACATTTATATCAAGTTATATATTTATACTGTCATCGAATTAAAATATTAAGTAAATGGGCGTAGAAAAAAAAAGTGGAAAGCTACAAAATAATGTAACTAAAACATGTCACAAAAATAAGAGGCTTTTTGTTTATGGGAAACACGATCTTCGTATAGTTAAAATTCTGCGCGAATCCTTCAAAATTTATGAAGCTGACAAATAAACATATGCTTTCGTAAACATTTTTTACAGTTTTCTCTCTAAATTTAGATCATACCAAAAACTACCTAAAAGCTCCGAACTTGATGTGTAAAAAATATATAATATTTTAACAAAAACAAGTCGATAAAAACGGGGAAATTTTGACAACATAATGCCATTAGCATCACTACTTTGTCTTCACGAAGTGATAATATAATGACCTTACACGTATTTTTACAGTTATCCTTTTGGCGAAGCATTTTAATATGAATTTAATATTCAGCACGCCAAAAGAGATTAGGTATATCAAAAATTGACAAACGTTCAAAAATTATCATAATTACGTCGTTTTTATCCGCTAATATATATTTTGATACAATTTAAATATTAATATACCAAAAAACATCATCAGTGTTTTAAACTTTAAAAAAAAAAACATTTTACTCAGTTTTTTTTACATCTAAATATTTTTGTCAAATAACGCAATATGAACATATTTTATTATTTTACACAAAATTATTTTTCCTAAAAACTACATTGCAATCCTAAGCACAATCTGTTAATAAAATTATTCATTATTTTAAATTTCCTTGTTCTACCTTATGTTTAAAATAAAATATATTTATCACATTCCCATATCTTATTACTGTCTAACAGTGTTGACATTTGCAAAAACAATTTGGCGTGAGAGCTGCTTCGTTAGGTTATTGATAAAGCGGTAACGCCTACATTAAGTTTTTGTTACTGCACACAATCTCCTTTGTTTTGTTGATGGATTGTCCACACCTGTTATTAATAATTAAGTTTCTTATATGAACCAAAGTGAATTTTCGAGGAATAACAAAATAATGTCATAATCTTATAGAAAAAGAAACATGATAGTTTTGTTTTAACACATACAAATGAATAAAGCTACCAGATTTTCGTTAATAACATAAACTTTTGTATATAACAACTTAAAATATTTCAAACTTATATTAATTCGGCTTTATAATATTAAATTATCAATTTATAACAAAGATTTAGACCTAAGTACTTGTAATTAATTTTATTCATTAAATGTCATTATAATTAAGGTGAAAATTTATAGCCCATAATAATTTTTTAAATAAAGAAGACATGTTTTTAATACAAATACTTTATTCTAAAATGGCACAGCAGACACACTTAGATCGGTGCCACACAGTTGGTTGCGGGATTAAAAAGTGGAACATTCGAAGCATTTCGAATATAAAGTACCGCATCAATTAAATATTTTATTAAAGAGCGTATTTTTTGAGTTTCGATACAATACGTTACAGTAATAACCAAACTAACAAAAAGAAGACATAAATGATGTGATTACGATCTATAACTGAAAGGGGGCTCTTTTACTGGCCGTTTTGGTCGTAAAGATATTTTATCTTCCGTGAAATAATATCACTTAACTTCGATGGAGTTATCGACGACCAAACTATACGTACTGACATACCATAGGTTGGCGAACATTCAGCGATCGCCCACGAAAACACATCCGAATTGATTTAAGTTCTGTAAAGGTAAAGGCACCTAATTTCGAGGGATTCGAAAAAATGGCTTAATGACTCAATAAATTCATAAATATTATTTTTTTATTCTAAAAATATTAATATATAAATGAAATCTTTCTAGAATAATATGGTTTATATATTATTATATGAATTTATAGATTATATTGATTATAGTATAATCCGTTTTTTCAATACCTTGGCATTAGCTGCACTTACAATCATTTACCACATTTATAGATTTAACGTTGACCTTTCTAAGATCCCATGAACAAAGTTTTATTACAAAGCACGACTGGTAAGGTCCATAAAGCGCTCAACGCCATTCCAGTCAGGTGCTGCTTATTTCTGTTGTTTATGACTTTTATGCCAGTGTCCCAGAATAGAAACTGGCTTTCCCATTTTTTCTTGAAACTGCTAAATTTTCGCCGATAGAGGATTTTAATTAAACTTGATATGTTAATAAGTCATACTTAAAAAAAAATAACGTTGACCGTTTTACCAAAAAAAAGTTCTCCCCGAGAAACCTGAAAATCCGCGCAGTACGTAGAAAATTTCATTTGCGGGACTTTTCAATAAATTGGACCTACACTAATTTTGCCACCTCTAAAGCCAAATTTGCCAATTTGCCCACCCCTAAAGCAAATCCTGGCTACGCCCATGGCAATAGTCTGGTCTGGTAGTCTTGGTGGTTCATTACTTTAATTCGGGCTTAATAAGTCAATCTATTTTATCGGGTTTTAAAATCAATCGTTGCATTTAGTTTTCGTGTTTTCTTCAAATATCTTTGGTGTTTTCAAATCTATGAATAATAGTGTATGTATTTTATTCGACGAATATTCTAGCACGGTATCGTAGTGTGTGCGGCGCGTTATTTCTCAGTTACGCGTCTCGTTGAAGAAACTTATTACGATAACATTCTTTCGTTATTTATTAGGGATGAAATAAACCACTTGTATACAATAATATAACCGAATATTTCAAATTACTTATTTGAATCCTAGCGACGCCCCGGATTCGATTACACAAAGTTACGTTAAGTACACGAGGCACCTAATTCGGAGATATTCCAAAAAAACGATATAATCAATAAAGTAATAAGTTCTTTTTTTATCCTAGAAAGGTTTAGTTTATTTATATTTTACCTTTCTGGGATAGAAAAAAACAACTTATAAATTTATAAATTACTAGGGGCCGGTACGTGCTTTGCGACATACCTATGTCGTGATTGTGAAGTAATAAATAGACTGGTGCAAGAAGGTGTTGAAGAAAAATATATTAGAATGAAACCAATTGCAAATATAATATGAAAGGAAAAATAAATTGCGGGTGGTTTGAGTTCGGGAAAATTGAAGGGGGGAGGGCTTTAAGACTAATAAAACGGTTTGTCTTGTTTTTGAGCTAAAATAGCAGTAGAGATTTTTCGCTTTTTCGAATCCGTAACAACGTAAACGTAACACAGCCTGTACATATCCCACTGCTGGGCATAGGCCTCTTCTCCTATTAGGGAGAAGGTA
>DVXP01003572.1:0-11177 GCA_018235645.1 Junonia grisea
CGGTCAAGTAGTTTCGGAGCCTATTCAATACAAACAAACAAACAAATCTTTCCTCTTTATAATATTAGTATAGATTATCAGTATAATATTAGTTGTGTAAATAGTGAAATATGACTATACTAGTGTACCCGCAAGTGTAAGAGACTTGGCAACTTAGTGTCAATTGCAAGAACATTATCAGTCTTTGGAATTGATAACTTCCTGGTTTCCTGAGTTTGAGTGTCAAATCGAAATGCAAATGAGCTTAAAATGCGTTGTTTACTGGCAAATTACTGGCAAACAATACAGAACGTGCTCGTTTACGTTTTATTCAATTATCGAACTCTATATCCCTCTTTTATTTAGCGTAGAGATTTCTTGCAGTGTTTAAAAATGCTAATAAAATAACTTATAACTCAGAAAAATATAGAGTCAAAGTTAAACAGAGAGATAGAGCACTAACACGTAGGTACGAATTTTATTTCAAAATGTTATTGTAATATTACTAGTTTAAGTGAGAGATCACTGGAAAATAAGAAAAAAAAATATTAAAATTATGTTTAAAACAAAGCTATTAATGTTACATTAAGCCGTGTTTTAATATCTCAAAAAATCGGAAATAAAATCAAACGTACAAGCGATTAAAATCAACTACTTCCTTTCAGACGCCAACGTTTATCTCCTATTCCTATTTAAATAATCTTTAATACGGTTCCTTTGATTATTATATTCAAAGGAAGCATTTATCAAAAGTAAATTATATGTATTAACGACAAGAGTTCTTTTTCAATCACGTATTTCATAATACCCTTAAGAAGATTTGAAGAACTGAGATTGTAAAATGGACTTTAAGTTTTAGCACATAAGGTCGTTTTCAGATTGAAGTACTATATGAAATCGTGGGTGTTTAATGGCAACACTGAGGCTTGGAGACAGCTGTCGCTCCCTCAGGCACGGCTGAGGGTTTTGTTTACAGCACACTCTAATGACGAAGCTTTGGTACTGATTTTTTTCTCTTTAATTTAAGTGTCGAATACGTTCGGCAATATTCTTTGAAAATTGAAAGAGGTATTTGTGTAGAACAAACCTTCTTACGTATTTCAACACTATACCTAAACAAGAATTCAAAACACATTTATACAATGCTCTACATCATTCTTGTTTCCGATGACACCATCAATTTGCTTTCAGCAGTGATTTATTATTGTGTTTATCTACGGCATAGGTATATTCACCTTATCTGGCAACAACCCAAAAACCAACGTCAAAGTTACAGATCAGACGTCGAACACTAAACTCCTTCAAAAGTTGGAACTCTCTATGAACAGTTAATTGCCTACAATTTATTGATAATGACATTCGTTTCGCATAGTTAATTCCATAATGATATTTTATCGGCGTTTGCCGCCCGGTAAAGCACACGCCCAAGCTGAAGAAAGCTCTGTAGGGCGGGCGAGTTCTCTAACAGCAGCGCTCCTGGTGGTCGCTTCGAGAAATATTCGTCTCGCGGCCATTGGCCGTTTCGCGTGACGTCACTCCCCGTCCGACCAATGGGGGGGAGTGCTCTGTTGCCCGGCCGCAGTTCTAGTCGCCGCGCCTTCGTATGAGCCGTGTGTCGCTGCCGTCCTCCGCCCCCGCGCCCCGCATTCGTTTCGCCCGCATTCTAGTCGTGGGTGTCGCGCCGTGCAGTCCTCGCGTGTGCCGCTGAACTTAGTGCGCCTGTTGTGAGTGCTTTAGTTCCCGCTCAAGTGTCAGTGTGACGGAGAAACCAGATTTCTGCCACGGAGGATGTTAACAGCGAACGGTGAGTGATGGAAAAAGAGTCGTTGAACGCTTATCTTGCAGTGGCGCCACGTGAACGTGCTCTATTTATAAAATGTAAACATGCCGCTAATTTGATTTGAGACGATATTGCGGTATCGGTGGTCAGAAGCGAGAGCACGCAATACACTTAGGTCCACTTAGTCATCGGTCATAAAGATTGCGGAGGTCCAGATTGCCGAGTTCCTGTTAGACGGTCGTGCTAGTGTCGCGTAATTGTGGATAAATTAGCCGAGTGCAAGGAGTAGAACGTAGGTAATTATTGCAGCGCGCGTATCTGACAGTAGCGTTGGTAGGTTCGGCTGGCGACAGCTTGATAACGTGACCTTGAGGCACTGTCGCGAATGCCGGCCGGCGCTGGAGGCGCACGAGCTCACGGAAAATATTCAGACAAACAACGATAATGTTCACTCCAATACGACGATAACGACGCTACTCGAGAGCCAAGAAGACTCTAGTAAGATTATTTCGAACAAACAAACACTTTTCTTATGTGAAGAAATAATTATCGCTATATTATTCAGTATCCATAAAAGTCAGAAAGGTCAGGGAAAAGTGGCGATTATTTGCATGTTTTAATTTATCTCTACCGACCGTATTTAATTAAATGACTAATACCATGTAATGAGTAATTTAGTGGGACTGAGTTCCCGTTGTTTTAGACAAACACTGCGCTAATTCTGAGGATATGCTACTCATATTCCGTACTGAGTTTTCCAGGAAAATGATCTTATTATTTCAATAAATTGTTTGTTAGAGCGAAAAAGTGTATTGCGCCGTCCGTCCTACTCTACTAGCCACATTCAGTTGGTAATATAGGTTGCAGATTTGTAATGTGTCAGTCAAGTCTGTCCGGTTGGGTCACCTCGATACGGTCAGGTTCGAGGCATTCGGCCCTTCTCGCTCCACACACTTCTTAACATGGCTGAGGAAATTAAATTTAATTAATTGTGCAACATATTCTTTTTTTCTTATTTTACATCACGAATTTTATATTGAGACTGTTTTATGCAAAAACTTCGTTTAGAAACCGTTTATTTTATAAATAATTTAATAAACTATGTATAAACATTTGTAAAAACATCATTAGCCGATCGTGATTATGTTGATCGTGACCTTCAAGACTCGTTTCGTTTTATAAAACTGAAAGCAAAAACAAAACTGTACAAAAATTAAGAAGATTTGGGATTCTCATTCGCACTTACTCACACATGTATGTTTTAAAAAGCGGCTGGTGTATGAGTCGCGAATGTCGTCTCCGTCGGTCGTATGGACTTGGGCGTGGGTGTGAGCGGGATGGAGTTAATTCGCATCGAACGAACGAACCGGCCATGCGAGATGCTCAGTCGTATCATAAATATTAATCAGGCGCTGGTGTCAACAGCCACCGCGTAACGTGATACCACTGCGATCCGCTGCTCGCCTGGTACTCGTGTAGGAGCCAGACGACTGTACTATGCTATAATGTGATAATAATTATCGGTACGAATAACTATTAAAAATATATAAACGTTGATTAAAAAAGAAAAGCTGTACTTTCATGCATGTACCACATCGTTACGTGAGTTTCAACTTTCAAGCGCAATTTAAGGACGTTTTATATCAGAGACGCTTGTTTGTTCACTTCAGTTTCAATATAAGATATAAATCTGTCAGCCAGTATTGGTACAGAAAGTCATTGTAGTTGAAAACAAACAATTAAATTTAGATAATAAATTATCGTATGCACATCCGTTTGCGCTTACGCATTCAGCCATGACCTGCCCTACAACTGTGCATATAGTACTCTATGTAATATAATTAATTTCTTTTAAAACTATTAACATTTATGTGGAGTCCATGAGATTAATAGCTATATTACATAATGAATGCAGTTATTTATGTATGGAGAGCCACAGTCTTCAGCAATTGATGGTACTTGTGCTAGCGTTTATTGTAGGGAAGTATTCGCTTCAATTAGGTTTATATGTGGAATCCGGTGCCAACTAGTATGACAAATGGTTTTGTAACTACCTATTAATAAATTACGAAGCAATTTAAACAAATCAAATTATGTCTGAACGATAAAACAACAATGTAAATTAAAGTACACATCTAATTTTAATATTCTTGTCTAACAAAATTAATTATTTAAATATGGATTCATAAATAAAATAAAAAGATGGCACTCCACCCATTAAGTATCTTAATAGTGACATTATAAGCATCGGAAGTCGATGCCTATCGGTTCTTCGCTCTATTGACCTTCGCGCCGAATATTTATTATATTCATTAAAAACGTGAAACTGGTAACCCTATGATATAACACGTCAGGTAAATAATAAAACAATTTATATATTTCATTATAAAACACGAGAAACGACCTTACCGTACGATATCGGATTTGTTTACACGAAAACGTACTTATTATTGTCATAGTAAACTATGAGAACCAATATTTATACAATACTTTGTCGCTTGATGAACCATCATTCAATTAAACGCTACTCGTAATAAACGACAGTTTAGATATAACGTAGCTATCTTAAAATCATGCGAGTCATTAAACCAGTTTCCAAGCAAGGGTTAAAGATAATAAAGGTTTAATTGCGCAGGTTCTCGCAGAAAATGCGTCTCGGGAATTTATTTTATATAAAGAAAAGGCGCCGTGGAAACAGGTATCTTGACTGATTGTGAGTTTTCAATAAACAAAACTGAAAAATTGTATTTTTATGAAATATGGCGATCGGTTGAGCGATTTCATGAACGCAAAAAGAAAGAAATGAATTTCATATTACACGCTAGCAAAACATGTTGAGCAAAGACAAGATCAAGAGTCGCGGGTTGCTTTTTTCCCTGCGTGTGAGCACATCTGTGGCGTTTTTGCTTCTGTGTGTGTTGTGTGTAGACGCTTTTTTGCGGCACTGCGCGCTCGCCTTCGTGGGCTCCTCAAGACGTGCGTGTTCAATGTTTCTTTTTCATTTTTTTTACATTCGACATTATTTGTACGGATTATTACCTACCATATCCCTTCTATGTAAATGTATTTTTTTCAAACAATCCGTATTTAAATTTGTTCATGGTTTGTGTGAAACAATAGCACGTTAATGCGTATAATTTATTCGAAAATTATTCTTATTGAGCAATCACAGACGAGTTATGTAACACAATTATGTATAATTATGCGGTATTATGAATAACACGTAACTTACCTTATGGAAACGTACCAAATATTCGAACTATGTTGCACCGAAAAATGTACTGATAATACACACAAAAAGTACAGGAAAAAGCGTGTTAGTATTCATTTCAAATAAGGAAGAGTTAAAAGTTTGGTGTTATTCGATTAGCAACTTTATCACTGGTAGAGAAAGTGTATATTCGTTTGATAAGGTGATAGGAGTTAAGGCGTATTTGGTTCGTAGTGATCGTAATAGCAGTCACGAGTTATTGCGTAAGTACGGGAGGCTCGAACAATCTCACAGCGTTCACGTGGAATACTTAAACATTTTTGCATATCGCCTATGTCTATTTGTCGCCTTCTGATTCTGCCTTCCGGTTGTGTTTTCATTGATAATTTGAACAAAAATACGATTGACATTAGCGTTCAAGATGTCATGAAGAGATTTTTTAATTAAGTATAAGTTATAAAATCCATTAGACAATTTATCGTAACAACATTGTTTAAAATTGTAAATGCACCGTTTATTTATTTTCTATCGGTTAAAATTTATTATTATATAGGTTCATAGTAGCCTTCGTTGCATTTCCCGTTTTTCACATTTAACCGAATTTTCGTAGTAAGTGGGTAGAGAGTATCTCACATGAGTCTCGCATTTCAATTAAATGTAAACCCGATACTCTACCCTACCTATATATAAAAATGTACTGAAAAAGCTAAAATAATTTCAATAAAACACGCTCTTCCTTAAAAAATTATCATTATTTTTATGAATTATGATTACTTTTTGTAAATTATTTATTTCTTATTTTTTTTATTCATATTCAAAATTTCTTAAATCAATTACACAATTTAAACAAGATCGTTACCTAATGACGTCTTATATAAACTATGTATATATTATAAAAATAGAAAAAAGTTATGTAAATGATTTTTTATACAAAATCAGGGTAATATGCCTATATTACCCTTCACGGCTTTAACTCTGTTGTTTTTGCTGATTATTTATAATGATAAGCGATTATAAATTACGCTCTTGCGCTGATAGTTTCGTAGATTAGATTAGACAGCTAGGCACACAATCTATTATTTTTTACTACAATCTATTGTATTATTTTTTACTTATATCATTAAACTGATATATAATTATCTAAAACTGTCTCTGTATATGCAAAGATTGCAAATTGCGTTCTCAAGGCTTGTGTTTGCGTCGTTAGTTTAACGGCAATAATAACAATTTAAGCAAAAATATGACATTCAAAAACTGACTCTATTTAATTTTATTTATAAGTTAATGAAGTACTAATCTCTGTTCATATACCGAAAACAATAGAAATAAAGATACTAATTTTAATGATAGCTTAATTCCTAAGGGACTTAAAGAAGCGCCAAAACTTTATATCAAAATTTTGTTCCTATTTTATAGACAGGTCCTACTTTCGTACACATAAAATAGATTACACATTTCATTGTTACTAACACGTAATTTTGATAGATGTTCAGTGAATTCGAAATATTCCTCACGTCTCGGAGCATTGTAACAGATACGGCGGGTGATGGATGAGTCGTTATCAGCGGTGATAACCTTCTGCTATACCCCCTCCCCCGCGACACTTCCCCGCGAATTCAAACAAAACTACAGTTTTTATGCAACACTATTGTACACGATAAATAACATCTTTACTCGAATATGTAAATTAGGAAAAAATTATGTCATGTTGAGACTTACGTCCTTTGAAACATTAAGCTAAATTAAGTCTAAGTTCTTTTGTTGTTGATTTAAAGAATAATTTTTTACGCATAGAATAGTAAAAATTGTTACCAATGGAAAACCAAAGGCATAGGCAATTTTGAGCGTATATTTAATAAATAAAAAAGCCTCTATGCTCAATAGGATTAGATCCTAGTATAAAAAAAAATATTATATAATACAAAAATAGAAACGAAAAAATCTCTCATTCCACAATCTAATTAAATCATTTTTTAAACAATGTCAATCCCGTAAACGTATTATAAATACCGAATCAATTTACAAATATAAATGTGTATTACCTATTTAATTTTACATACAAATCGAGGCACCTTGACTCATGAACACTACGACGAACAATCGTATACTTTGTTTCCTCTTTTCATTAGTGAACTTGTCTTATCGCACGCCGCGACTAATGGGCTATGTCTGCATATCAAATATTGAATGTTTTGCATGACGTAATACAGTGGCTGAACGTGCTGCTTCCACACTTGCGTACGTCTGTGGTTGTGGTCGAATTATTTTGTATGTTCACCTAGTGTGGGAGTGTCATTATACGACTACCATTTGTAGGGAGATGCTCTATCTATGATTGTAGCATAAAATGTAGGTGTTTGTCCTTAAGGGTTGCCGTACCTTGGAGAACATATATCAAGTGTATGTCGATAGGAATTCTTTTATTTTCTAGTCATTTTATTTTAAAACAAGGGCATGTTTCACATTTTTTTCTATTTGGATTAAAATAATACCACATTAAAATAAATTTAGGTTTATTCTTAAGTATAGTAAATAACGATTAAAAACATATCATCCAATTGCGAAAGTAACGACGCAAACCTTTTTTAAAATAAGGAGTATGCCAAAACGCAGACACAAAACGTTAAAATTTGTCTACAAAAGCTATAAATAAAAATCATTAAAAATTAAAGTGTCTTATAAATAAATCATTAGCGAATATAACATTTCTATTAACCTATCACGTTCGATGTAAGTCAAAACTAAAGAAAGGGATAATTTCCTTTGTAATATATGTTAAAGTCAAACATTATTGATTCGTGACATTAAATATTTAAATAGTTTTTATGCCCGCCAATGTTTGAAGCGATGAATGAAAGTTCGGTCGTTTTCGGTCGTTTCCGTGCGTTTCCGTCCCAAGGTCGAGGGGTGACCCCTTTTCCACGGGGATCGATGGTCGCCCCAAAAACTCCTGAAAGTCGGCTGTTCAGTATTGTTCTTGCGTTTTCAATGTCAACTCACTAGTACCGGTATGCTCTATGTCCTGTTTCCGTGGCATGGAATTGTCGTGATATACTTGGAAAAAGTGTAAAACAGCTATATTATACTCAACTGATGTATATTTTACATACCCATTTTCACCGCTTTAAGCGTATAATTTCGTGGAATTCATTCTTATTAGAATCCTCTTACCCTATTTCAAATTGAAACTGGTTAAGCTCCGGAAAATTCTAGCGATTTAATAAAGTAAATTTATTAAATATTAAACTACTTTCTCGTATTGTAATTATATAAAGCAAGATCTTTGATGTTCATCTTTAATTTAATAGAAATACTTTAACAAAAGTACGTAGGAAAGGAATTTATTGTGCCGCGAGTGAAATGATTCCTATATTTACGGAATCCTCTTTGAAATATTTTAATTCTAATCAGATTTATATCAATCAAATAAATTCATAAATTATGTTTTATCAAATTTAAACACATAATCGTGTTAAGGCTTACGATAAAAAACAATCGATTACGTACACCTTCGGTTATCTTGCGTTACACTAGAGGCGCACCTACATTATTATGTACAATTACTTAATAATAATTAAATAGTAATTTTATTGCTTACTTACACAATCTACTACTTACAACGACACAGGTGAATCTCATTGTCGGTCAAAAACCTTCCTTCCTGTTAGCAATGAGTACACAAGTAGGTATCTACTAAATTTTATCAAACACGTAGAGACTCAGTAAATTACTTTAACATGATTACTCGACAAATGCAACCATATTAAAAATAAATAAGAATTATTTACCCAGATACAAACCAGCAAAATAAGAACCGCGTCCGAGTTATACCGAATTTTATTTTTATTCAAAACATTAATTAAAATATAGGATACAAGTCAAATACAAAGTTTCAAGAACCTGACGGTTAATTACGAATAATTATAGAGACATTTCAGTACCAAAATCTGAAATTAATGTTAAAAATATATACCTACAAAAATGCCACCGATATATTTTTGAGTTATTAGTCCCCTGATGCTTTTTATATGAATTGCTAGTAATTATCACGTTTCAACGTATTAGTTATTAACATCTATAATACAGCCATCGCAGTAACGAAAACTTGTGTAAAATTTCCACGTATTTGATTTAATAAGTCGTGTATTTTGAAATTCAGGAGCTGCGGCGTCTCCCACGGTGGGGTGTGTTTATAGTGAATTATATTGGCAACTGAAATTCAAGCTGTATTACATTCAATTAACAACTTTATGTTCAAAGAAATAAGAGTCATATATGAATGTCATCTGATTATGATACTGTTGAAAGTACTTTAAAACCGACTAAATTACTGCGTGCTATAAAGTATATAGACATTACAAGTATTGTCTTCAATCACTTCAATCAATAGTTTCGTAAAAGCAATTTATTGAGTATATAATTATTGTTGCTTTAATTTTTTGGAAGCTTTAAATAATTTGCATTTTTCTTTAGTGCTTTATAAACTTTAAAAACAATTCGTAAAAATACTTACTACACCTTATTTATCAAAGGCTCTAACATAAATTAAAGCACTTAACATGGTTATGAAAAAAATGAGTATTTACCTAAATAAGCCTTTTCAATATACGTAGACGTGTGATAATTTTTTATCTATTCATAATAATATAATATTAGAACCAGTACATGGCTTGTCTGTTTGTTTGTATTGAATTAATTTGTCAAAATTAATAAAAAAAAACAAATAACAAGTCATTTTTATCAATAAAGAGACAGTTTCTTCTAAATTGTCGGAAATTAACGAACCAAATTTAACAAAACATTGTATTAAAATAGATTATTTCTTATATTATATTTAATGAGTATTAAACAAAATAAAAATTCTAAACACTTAGTATCAAAATCATCTACAACTACAAACCACATAAAGAAAGTCAAAAGTCACTGTTTAAATAAAAAAAAAGTGTATGATAACCTCTCAAAACATAATGATAAAAACTAGCTGATATCGCTTTATCAATGTCATGTTATCATCTCAATATCGCGACATATCACACGATTATCGGATATGAACCTCAGTATTAGGTGGTCCATAGATGACGTCATTCGGTGATAAAATTGACAATATGTTGATATATGTTAATGCATCCGTAAACATATGTATGTACAATATAATATATTGAATAAATCAGATATCATTTGACCTTCTATGTCAATTAAAAACGATATCTAGTTCGCAAGCAATCTAACTTGTTAAGAGTGAAAATAAAAGAAAAATTAGGACCGAACTCCAAGTAATGGAAATATTTCAAAGAGACTTGAATGTTAAAACCGAGGTCGCCTTTACCTCTATTGAAAGATCTGTCAAGTCAAGCTCCTCATGGTTCAATCAAGATTAAAAAAATATTACAGTTAACACAGCAGTTTCATTTTGTAATTTATTTATATTTTTCAGACTAACATTAAATTTTAAGCGTAAATACACGTCTATTATATAGTACTATCTTAATTATATTTTATAATATATAAAATCTTTAGATAAACTCGATTTCACTAGAGCGGCGATAATAGATAATTATATTATCATTAGCATAATATATACATACAAACGCACACAGTCTTAGGCGATAATTAGTGTTATTAAATTATAAACATTTCAGCAATTAAATGATGATTACTTATTCGTCTTATACTTTACATTGAATAGTAATTTCTTTCTTATTATACAAGTCACATATACAGTAAAATGTAGATAGAATTAAAATACAATGGGAATGTATTTTATATTGTTTTTAGGTAAATAATAATAATTTTATTGATTAAATAAAACGAAATACGTTGGAAAGCAAATATTATGCAAGAAATAAATATAAATATTTTTTTACGATCGAATGTAGAGATAATCTCGAGGTATATTTATAAGTTTTATTCGCGGACAATATCTACATAAATATTTAAATGAATTTATTTTTATGCATACATATATTTAAATATTTTCTTACGACCATATAAATATTTAAAACATTAACAACTAGCGAGGCATTTATTAAATAATTAGCCAAGTGCGTGTCGAGCCACGCGCATGAAGGGTTCCGTAGTATATTTAATAATTTAATCGTTAAAGTTTACTTATATTTTAACTAATAACATATTTATCTTAACAATTTTCAATGAAATTTGGCCGAAATTATATTTTTACTTTGATCGACTATATCTCAATAACTATAA
>DVXP01003573.1:0-11176 GCA_018235645.1 Junonia grisea
AGTTCCCATCCATTCCCTCTCCATACCCTCTAAAATACCGGCAACGCATTTTGTAGCTCCTTTGGCGTTGCAAATGTCCATGGGCGCCAGCATTCACTTACCATCAGGTGATCTGTCAACTCGTTTACCGCCATATGCCATAAAAAACGTTAATCTCACTATGTCTATTGTGTATACAATTTGTTTCAAATAAAATTGTCCCCAATTCTCATAAATAATGCACACCCTACACCAGACGGGCATCGAAGCCGCACTACACGTAATAGACAAATAATAACGCAACAGCGTGATTGATCACACGTTAAAACGTAATTACCGTAAACGTGGACCTACATAGCATTCGTATATTTACAATAGATAGATATAAAATCAAATTGAATTAAATAAATTATTTATAATCAAAACAAAACTGCACATAATTGCAACTTTACACAAACAAATATTAACCTTCTCTCTGATAGACGAAGAGGCTAGCCCAATAGTGGGATATGTACAGGCTGTTAATATAGTTACTTTATTTTTTTTTAATATTAACATCCAAGGCATGTTGTATCTCGGGAGGGGCAGAGGATGCGCATCCGAAAGGGATCTCGCAGCCCCTCCATTTCTGTGCGGATGGCGGCCATCGCAGGGGTTTTAGTGAGTGCAATCTCACGTAATCCGACCTCCCCCCCAGGAGTCGGGTATCTATGAAAATTTACCCTGAAGGAAAATAAAAGTGATATTGTTTCTATGGAAAGTCTCTGATTCGGCATGTGTTTTGTGTTGTACACCACCACAACGCTGGTAATTTTGCCAGGACTCTGACAGCAAAGCGGCGGAATGGCCTGGTGGGTAGCACCTCTGCCTTCAGTGCGAATGCCGTGGGTTCGATTCCTGCACGTTTCAGGTTATCATTTAAAAATGTTTCAATTTTACTTCTTGACACAAACAATTTGAACGAATTATATATCTATGCCTGATTCGTTTTTGTTTATTATATAATTATGCATTCGCTCGTTCGTGTTCGTCTAGTATAAATGCACTAAAGAGATACCTATGTACCGTTCTCTTAACTTGTTTGTCTAATAATAGAATTCACTTCGGTTTATTTGCAAGACAAGTTCATGAAACTTTGTTTGTTTTCTCCAAATTCAACATTAACCCTAAGAGCTATGATTGCGTTTGCTTTGATGTAATTAACCCGGTCTAATATGGTATTGAATATGCAATTAGTAATGTAAATTATATCAATAATCACTTGTAATCTAAAATGACTAATCATTTTATCATTAGATTTGGAAATAATTGCTTTTCCTTGATTATTTCTTTATTAATTATACAATTTAAAAAGAAACGCTTTCTATTCGCAGCTTGGAGATTTATCTAATCCAGAATTAAGAATATTAACGGAAGAATTGGAGAATATAAAATATGGAGGTACTTAATTTTACTTTAATTTAAAATTTTAAATACTGTAAGTGGTTATTTAATTATTTCAAATACAATAACAAGATAACTTATAACAGTATTTTTTCATAACACTATTATATTTATCGAATATAACGTAGTGAGGATGCTCGAATATAACGAAATAGTAATATTTCTTTCGTTCAGGGGCCGAAATGCCAGTCAACCGTCTGTCAGTCCGGGGCCTGCTGCCAGACACGGACTATTATATGACATACGACGGCTCCACCACCGCGCCCGCCTGCTACGAGACGGTTACATGGGTTATTATTAACAAACCTATATACATCACTAAGCAGCAGGTAAGTTCATGTACATATTAGAGAAATTATAAATGTATCAAGTACCTACAACGATAAAAATTTTATGGAAATAGGTCATACGAACATATTCAGTTCTAAGATGCATCTACCTACATAGCACTGTTAAATGCTATTAATATTAATATACATTAAATATAGTTACAAATTATAGACATATCTACATGAAATTACATATATACTACTTTCAGTTTTCATAAGCATATACTGAATGATTGCAGAAATTTAAAGTATGAAATAAATTAAAAAAAAACAAATTCCTAATAATAAAACTAGGTGATAGCAAAAGTATCCACTATAAATCGAATCCAAAAAATACCACATTTTAAAGGTCGATGCATTTATTTTAATTACGCACGGATAATTTTGTAATAACATACATTCGAACCCTTCATACTTGGAGCGGTAACTCAAAATTTTAACTCTACGCTGCTACGTTTATACGAGCCGGTACTTGTAAATCAAACTGAAAACCTGTTCAGTGTTCATGTTTGCATACATCTGGTATAACGGTAATAATATTCATAAGCAAAGACCCAACTACAGCTCACGGTTAATTTAAAATTAAGAATAGTGTACACACCGTATAAAATCATAATTAGTTTAATAACCTCCGCGACATGTTATTATATGCCGTACTATGTGTTTTGAAAATATTTTTAAAAGGATAAATACATTTTTATTCGTTTTTTTTAATCTTTCAAGTAGCCAAATGCAATAATAAAAGAATTGCAAGAATTATTTCACAAACATTAAATTAAATCAAAAAGTAAAAATATCAAAAAGTAATGTAACGATATTTTTATATACCTAAATATACTTTCGTTAAAATGTATGTTATCCAGGCACAAGAATACAATAATATATGAAGAAAGAAAGAATAATATAAGTAACTTTTAAAACTTTTGGCTTTGGTCTGAGGTTACTACGTGATTTCTATTTTTTTATCTTTTCTTATAATTTCACTGGCGATATCGAGATCGATAGCGGGATAAATTATTCACCAGGTAATAAGTCTAAAAAAATAAACACGTATAAGATTTATCGAATTGGTTGTGTTGTTTGTATAAACACGTAATAATGCAGTATGGATGGAAGTTGCAATATGCAGGCTTAAATAGCTTAATGAAAATATGAAATCAGATAAAGTATGAGTAGATGTATAGCCGTCCGCTGACACATCTAGCATGTAGCGCGTCCGTGAACCGGCCCGCAGTCGAGGCAGTTGAGGCCAGCGTAATAACATTTTCATTTGTGCTCACGCTACAATAAACAACTCACGTCCCTCGCCTTTAGACAAAGACTCCGCCGTGAATTATGTACGTGTTAAAAGTAAACTGAAAGTGCCGCGCTGTATGGCTGTTATTATAAATCATTGTTTATGTTTTCCGTTTGTTGGTGGGGAAATTAACTACTAGTGGAAACTGGCAATCTTGCGGCTAGTTCGCCGGATGTCTCACGCGAAACTTTATTACTTTCGATTTTCAATTTGACGTCATTTAAACGTACGTCTACCTACTATACACTTCACTACGTCTTTTACATGCCGGGTAATATAAAGTCATATTCACTATTTGAAATATGCCTTTTATAGTTATAATAGAGTCATAAAGAAGTCATTTCAGCGATCTGCAATTCTTAGCTTCGAGGCGATGTCTATAATCACAATCAAACGGTTTAATACGGCGTAAACAGCGATGCGATGATAGCGGCTCGCGTGCGCCGCGCCCGTTAATCCCGCAGATATACCGACACCGCTACGTATAAAAGAAGTTTCAATTTACCTGAAATCGTTTTATTCCTGAGATACAAACGAGTTTTAAAACAATAGACCGTGTGTTCGAAGCAATTTTAGATGTAAAATGATGTTAAATTTTTTTCATATTTTGCAGATGTTTTCAAATGTTACTTACGTAACTTGTTTTACTAGAAGAAAACTTTTTGGAAAAATGATAGTTTTTTGTAACCATATAAATAAAATTGCGTTCATGTAATTTTCGTGTTTAATTGTATCAAGTGATTATATGAATAAGCTCTCTATATCGCATTAAGTTTGAACGCTTGCAACTCAAATTTCTATGAACAAATGATTAACACAAATAGAGTTGTGAAAAGCTCTTTCGCAAATTTGAAAAGTTAGTCAGTGTTCCGCTAACTATGTGGTTAATTAAATTTATTTGTAACTTTAGCTGCACGCCCTAAGGCGATTGATGCAAGGCGACGCGAGGCACCCGAAGGCCCCCCTCGGGAACAACTTCAGGCCTCCGCAACCGCTACACCACAGGGCAGTTCGGACAAACATTGACTTTGATTTGAGCAAGGTAAGGTACTACATTGTAAGAAATACATATGTATTATGTTTAAATTACTTGCCTAATGTTACATTGTTTGCAGTATCCTGGTAAGACGTGTCCCAGCATGCACCGAGATATGCATTATAAAGGTTGGTTCTATACCATTTGAATTAAATATTATAAAAATAACAAAATAAATCCAGTGTCTAAAACAATAACTAGTGCACTTTCATCTATTATTCTTGTTCCGTGAATATTGCACGATAAACAACATCACGTTGTTTTACTACATATTCAAAATATATTTTCCGGATTTTTTTTACTTTTATTTTTATTTGTGAATTCACCCCGTTCGTCGTATTAATCTTCTATTTCCATTTCAGCTAAAAGTTGGACACAGTATTGAAGAGAAATTCGGCAGATGTAGGCATTCATATATAGAAGCCACGAGTAGACATGTTATATGAAAAAATAATTTATAAGACTTTGTATGTATATACTTTGTACAGTCTTGTTAAACTATATCGCTTATGAACAGAGCTACGATGTGTACTTTACGTAGGTAATTGTATCATAAATTATAGTGCTTAAGTAATATTATGATGTACTAATTAGATAAACTATTATAGAAATTTTATAGGCTGGTGTGTATTATTGTTGGTTATGAAAATTGTAATTTAGAACAGATATTTTCGGATAGATTATTCAGAACATGCCTCTCACTCCCTACTCATAATACTTTAGTACCTTATAGAATTAGATTAGAAATAAAAATTAAAAGTATGTTAACTGTTTTGTATCTTTTGTGAGTATAGAATATAGAGCGCTAACATCTTGAACCCTTTATTTTATTTTGATAGATTACACGTAAGTTATCTCGTCTTTATTAAAAAAATGAAATTAATAAGTTATATCTGTAGCTAGAATTATTATATAATCGTATATAATACATACGTAAAGCAGATATACATATTTAAAAATTGAAATTAAGCCATATCATTCTGACATATGAAATGTAAATGAGTTTCAAACTTATCAATGAAAATTATGAATTTAGACTTATATAGTGCTATAAAGCATCTATAGCTTTAATAACTTAGAACATAATATATATGTATGTAAAATAAATTGGCATAGCTATAAAAATGTGTAATGAGTTACAATTGGCTTTTGTGAAAAAATAGATATTGTCGTATTATTTGATTAAACGATACTTCTTGACGCCTTTATATATTGGCCTTTAAATTCAAAGCCTCCCTTAAAGTAAGCGTTGGTAAATTATGAGAGCAATGGAAGCCCATTCCGGTTCCGTTTGGGAGCATTTTGCAGAGTCAAAGTCTGCAATCGCGAGTTAAAAATATACCTCTACGTTTTTCTAACGCAATGGAGTGGAACCGTCTGTTTTAGTGTTTCCACTCCTGTGTTTGAATAAAAAGCTCATTTGAATTCTATGAGAATCGAAATTGGCTCTCCTTTTCGCTGTAGTAACTTAATTTAATCGAGTTCCATCCTTCCATCACAATGTCCTTTGGACTACGAACCCGAAAATTAGTTCTCAACTGCGGTAATAATGTTGTGTTATAATGATGATCAAAACAAATGAAAGAATATATTATGTCAAATAATTTAAATGAATAAATCTTTAAAGACTTATAAAATTCATTTGTGTTATTAGAACCTATGATTTGAAACATATTTATTTGAAGTAATATATTAATATTTTATTCGAATAAAAATGAATATCTAACTAAATATCTTCAGATATGTATTCATATAAAATTAGAGGATCCGCTCGTAGTGTCAAGAAACAGCTATTTAATACTGTTAGTATACATACACCAAATATATTTTTTAATTCTTTATTCATCTCTTACTGTTTGTTTCGGTTGAACTTATCAACTGGATCAATTTTGATGGAAGTTTCTCTAGCAGATTGCTTATAAGGCAGATAAGAAATTCAATAAGCTACTTTTATATTAGATAAGAGTTTAGAGTTATTTTAGGCAAAATTAAAACACTTGAAATTGATAGACGCCGACAAAATCTCGGGCGCCAGCTGCACCAGTAATAGTAAGTAAATTCATTAAACAATTTTGTGGTACACTTCGTAATACATATAGTAATATAAAATCAGTCCAGTTTTTAAGTTCAATATTAGGCAACATACCATACCTTCAGTTCGGTGCCTTTTGGGATCGTATATTACTTAAAATAAAAATAATACAACATTATAATTGCTATGAGTAACTGAACGAAAAAGAAAAAAAAACGTAGTTTTGATTTTTAAACATTTTTAAAAATAATTTCCTAAGAACTTTAACTACTATAAATAGTAATATTTTTTATTAAAAAAAGTAATATCATAAGCTAAACACGATCGCAATGAACAACTAATTAAGACATATAAGTCGGTTTTCCGATGGAACGTGGAGCCGCGTTATTGGAAAAGTTTCCGTTCGATCTACCTTAATAGACTTACACAAATTGAGTTCATTAAAAATAATATTGTCTAGACCAATCAACGCTCGGTATATAAAATGTCTCCGAAGATAAGTGGCAGAATTTTTACAATTAGATGCATTAACTGAGCTCGGAGAGAAGTTATAAAATGACTGATGAATTCACTTGTAGATAAGTAAAAATTTAGTTTTACACACTTTTGTTTTTCTGCCACATGCTACATTTTTCTATTAAAATTATTTTAACAGAAATGAAATTATATTTCTCGCAAGGGGCGTATAAATATTAGTACACGACGTGCAAATACACAGCAAAAATTTTACCATGACTCACATAGGTATAAGCGTTAACAGAAAATTTTATTGACACAAATAAATTGCCGTGGAATATAAAATATATATTTTTTATGAAAACTAATTCACGTATCACAGAATCATAAGAGCGAGGGTGTTTACAAAGCCAGCTAAACACTTGACGAGTGGGGCGCGTCGAGTGCTCACTCGAAGACGAGTGTAAGCTTGCACTCGACTCGAGTTTATTTGCTTTATATTCATTGAGTGACAGAGATTTCACGACGCCTCCGTGTACAGTGTGCACTGCTCTTTATGACAAATTGCAGCAAAGGAACTCCTGCGGTTTTCCTATTTCCAGTTTGAGAATGAAAACGCTGTGATGGAAGCCATTTATAAACTTCTCTGAGAATGATCTTATGAAATGTGAGTTAAGCGAAACAAAAGAGGGAAAAAGTTTTATAATACTCTGGAATATTTGAAGTTTTTAACTAATAATGACAAAAAAAAAGTAGGTAATTTATTTATTATGAATTATAATTCTTTATAAATCATTTTCCGAAAACTATCGATGCAAATATTTACAGTAATATATCTTTAATGTGTTTTTTTTTTTAATAGTAGATATTAATAACAACTAAATGACACATACAAAATGTATAAACTGGTACGTGCACTTACGCAACCGCAAAAATGGAACTAAAATAAAATTACTATTATATTATTGATGATGGAATTTTAAAGCAATCACTTTACCGGGACAATTGTTACAGTTTCCAATACAGTACAACTAGAAATCACCACAATGATGTAAGTTAAATAGTATTTTGTAAACGTATTTCGATGTAATAACCGCAAACCGTACGTGTATTTTATAAATATGCTAAAGGGGTTACAAACTAGCGTTTTATACGCGCGTATAAGCTTGCTTTTTAAAGCGCGTACAGGCGCGTTCTTTGGCTCACGCTTAACTTGTACGAGCATTGACGCGTTTCTAAACTCGTATAGGCGCGAGACGTAATATTACACTACTATCTGTTCAAATGAACACGCTCATATAACCTATACCTATATGCCCGTTCAAAATTTTGAGGCGCGTAATATAGAGCGCGTGTAAGCCCGTATACTGCAACCGATACGCGCAGAAAAATGCACTAATCTGAAACCGCTCTAAAAGTTGTAATATAGAAGTACTAGTTAAACTTTCATAGCGGGTCGCATACGGTTCGTTGAAGCCAATTTGTCTTTATGCAAATGCATTCGTTGTTCGGGTGAGCTCGCGCGGCCGCTGAGGCTGTTAGCAAAAACAATGATTGTGGAGAAATTAATTCAATACCAACTGCCTTTTGTCCTCCACTAGCCAAACATTATTTGTATCTTTTTATAGTTCGGAATAAATAGCAGAATTATTAAAGGAGTTTTTTTATTTAAAAAAATTAAACTTTTTAACATCTATAGGTAGTAGTCTCTTCTTCGATATTTCTCGTACTTTAAAGTTTTTTGACAAGTGTGTTTTGAAGTCATTTATAAAGATAAATAAAATCATTATTTTGTTATAATCTAATTCATACTGTAATAAATTATATTATAATACATAGTTATATAAACATCATTCAATATGAAATAATCGAAACAACTTAAAAAATAAACTACAAGAAAGATATTTACGAACCCGTATTCCCCTTACAAAGGAAACTACAACTTTAAAAAATCATTTTCATAAGTTAAAGGAAGTTTTCGGTGGCAAGCGCGGGATGAAAAGTTTTTTACCTCAACTAACTCTTTATTTGTGAGGCTGATCCCGGGAGGGAAAAGTTAAAAACAGCTTTCACCGGCCGACGCGTTTGAATAAGTTTTGCGCAAGTTTTATTGAAGTTGTAACATCGGGTCGCTTTGATATATGTACTTCGACATCTGTAGCTGGCCGAAGTTAGTGCATCGTAAATTATTCAACCCTCATACGTACTCTCACTTGTCATAGTCAGCTGGTCGACGTCAATGTGATTTTTGGAAACCCAGGTCGATGCCCTTTTGAACTATTGTTCGTTCGCTACAGGAAATTAAAACGCAATGTTGATATCTTCTTTTGTTACATTTACAATACATATAATTTAAAATATTAAATTAAAGGCAATAATCATGAATTTTGCAGCGTGTAATTTTATCTGTTTCGTAGCTACATTTACAACTGTTGTTACTTATAAAATTTTATTATTTTATCGCTTTAAACGAGCGATTTCATAATATATATCTTTAAATAGATGTTATAAATAAAATTTATAAATTTATTTCTTCTATCTCGGATGCAAAATTTAGTTAAAAATTTATTTGTATATAAACATTTATTTTTTCTTCTATTTAGAATATAAACAGGTGTCTTTTTTTGATGCGTTAACACCAAAATGATGTATTTATCCTAACGATAATAATGTTACCATAAAAATATTCAGATTATAAGTTCTTAAACTTTTAATTGCGTATCGCATAAGCTACTGTAACAATTCTACAGTTTCTACAACAGAGAGCGAACCGCTACACCGCTGCGATCCGTAGCCCTTCGTAGCGTGAGAATACCGCATGTGATGCTACTATATTTCATACTAGGTGTCAAAACGTTACTCAAATTGCACGAAAATAATTGTAAGAGAATACCTTAAAATATACTTCTATAAATTTCATTACCTTAAAATTGTTTTAAAATTTTGTAATAATAAATTGATTTACCAAAATAAATAATATTAGAGGTGTTTAAAATATACGTTTGACTACTATTCATAATATTTAGAGGGTTCTAGCAGTGCTTAATCCTATAATTGTGAAATAAAATAAATATATTCGATATGTAACCGTATTTATGTAAGGGAATAATCAATCGATTTTCACTATGCTTACACGTATATGTCAGTTTTTTAACGACATTTTGCACGATATGTCAAAATATCACAGATACATAATACGTTAGTCCAAATGAATATTTTTTATTTTATTCAAACTCAACATATTCATATCAATACAGTCATACATTCCAAAAAGTTTTATAGTCGCGAGTCAACAACGTGAACAAAACCGGTGTCGCTATTTGTATACGAACACAATTTACGCGCTACGACGCGCTTGTTTAGCGCGAAGGCCTCCATCGGTATTCATCGCGAGTTAGGGGGTTCATTAAAATTCGACGAACAATAAAACGCTGCCTCGCGGGATTTGCGAGTTTAAACCGCATTCCAATCTGTTATTCGATATTATTTCCCGTATTGTACAATATCACGAAAGTGTGTGAATAAAATTTTGACTTTTTTTTTAAATTATATTTTCATAATTTTGTCGCATACAAATTGTAACCTAGTTTCAAAAATATAAAACTTTACTAATATCAAAATTAATTATGTTTACTATGCATGCATATTATGTTCAAAAGCATATCTAACAATAAGTCACAAGTTGGAGGTGGCAAGCTGGTACCTGAATGAAATGTATAAATTAAAACAATTACAGCAATATTATATAAAATGAACTTATTTATTTTTTCATTTAATATCTAATGACAGCTTCAACACATCACACATTCATCTTTAAAAAAATATATGTACCTACATTGATACTGTAACGCTGTTACCCAGAAACGAATGCCGATTTTTTCATAATATCTTAAAAATATTTAGTAAAATTTGAATATTAAGACTTGATCTCAGTCATGGCCCATTCAAAAGGCGCTCTCAACGGAAGGATACGAGCCGTAAAATAGGATTTCACGCATGCGTTGGCCGCTGTGAACAAATATCTACGGTTGACAACGCACGACATTTGCCGATCGCCTTCTTGCTGAAAAAATCATTTTCAAACATCAGGTGTAAACTATGGTTAGTATAATCGGACAAAAAAATGAAAAGGTTAAACAGTTGGGTAAAAATATATATTTTTTTATTCAAAATTTGAACTGTTTGCTGAGTAAGTGTGGACGATTGAAATATAAAATAAAAAAACTAGGTTATTATACGTACTTATTTCAAAACAGTTAATAAAAATATTCTTGTACATAAAGAAAGATATTATCAGCAGCCTTGGTTCGAAACTTTAGAAACTCCTATTTCATGGTCATACCTAAAACCGAAGAGCTAGTCAGGCTGAAACTACATGTTTTAATTGGTTTGAACGAAACTAAATGTCAAAAAATTACTGAAATCACCATAGAACGAGATCTTAGTGAGCACTGGGATCTTAGCACAGTAGTTTTATGTTGATTAGGATGTTGTCCTGTCGGCATGAGTATATATATGAAAACCACAGAAAAAGTCGTACAATAAAATCTTGAAAAATATTTTTTGTTAGGGTGTCTCCCCTATATGTAAAGTGAGACCAAAAA